>CATLJY010000254.1:0-142860 GCA_949987705.1 Thereva unica | reverse complement strand
CACCCTGAAGCCACCCCTAGAGGTGATTATTTTAAAAACTATAGTTAGAGGCTTTAGACCCCGCTGAAATTTTTACCACTCGTTAAGAGGGATGTTAGTAGATTCCTGAAGAAATCTCAAGTCCATAACATCGTCGGTCGCCACCCTTATTCCACCCTGAAGCCACCCCTAGAGGTGATTATTTTAAAAACTATAGTTAGAGGCTTTAGACCCCGCTGAAATTTTTACCACGCGTTAAGAGGGATGTTAGTAGATTCCTGAAGAAATCTCAAGTCCATAACATCGTCGGTCGCCACCCTTATTCCACCCTGAAGCCACCCCTAGAGGTGATTATTTTAAAAACTATAGTTAGAAGCTTTAGACCCCGCTGAAATTTTTACCACTCGTTAAGAGGGATGTTAGTAGATTCCTGAAGAAATCTCAAGTCCATAACATCGTCGGTCGCCACCCTTATGCCACCCTGAAGCCACCCCTAGAGGTGATTATTTTAAAAACTATAGTTAGAGGCTTTAGACCCCGCTGAAATTTTTACCACGCGTTAAGAGGGATGTTAGTAGATTCCTGAAGAAATCTCAAGTCCATAACATCGTCGGTCGCCACCCTTATTCCACCCTGAAGCCACCCCTAGAGGTGATTATTTTAAAAACTATAGTTAGAGGCTTTAGACCCCGCTGAAATTTTTACCACGCGTTAAGAGGGATGTTAGTAGATTCCTGAAGAAATCTCAAGTCCATAACATCGTCGGTCGCCACCCTTATTCCACCCTGAAGCCACCCCTAGAGGTGATTATTTTAAAAACTATAGTTAGAGGCTTTAGACCCCGCTGAAATTTTTACCACGCGTTAAGAGGGATGTTAGTAGATTCCTGAAGAAATCTCAAGTCCATAACATCGTCGGTCGCCACCCTTATTCCACCCTGAAGCCACCCCTAGAGGTGATTATTTTAAAAACTATAGTTAGAGGCTTTAGACCCCGCTGAAATTTTTACCACTCGTTAAGAGGGATGTTAGTAGATTCCTGAAGAAATCTCAAGTCCATAACATCGTCGGTCGCCACCCTTATTCCACCCTGAAGCCACCCCTAGAGGTGATTATTTTAAAAACTATAGTTAGAGGCTTTAGACCCCGCTGAAATTTTTACCACGCGTTAAGAGGGATGTTAGTAGATTCCTGAAGAAATCTCAAGTCCATAACATCGTCGGTCGCCACCCTTATTCCACCCTGAAGCCACCCCTAGAGGTGATTATTTTAAAAACTATAGTTAGAGGCTTTAGACCCCGCTGAAATTTTTACCACGCGTAAGAGGGATGTTAGTAGATTCCTGAAGAAATCTCAAGTCCATAACATCGTCGGTCGCCACCCTTATTCCACCCTGAAGCCACCCCTAGAGGTGATTATTTTAAAAACTATAGTTAGAGGCTTTAGACCCCGCTGAAATTTTTACCACTCGTTAAGAGGGATGTTAGTAGATTCCTGAAGAAATCTCAAGTCCATAACATCGTCGGTCGCCACCCTTATTCCACCCTGAAGCCACCCCTAGAGGTGATTATTTTAAAAACTATAGTTAGAGGCTTTAGACCCCGCTGAAATTTTTACCACGCGTTAAGAGGGATGTTAGTAGATTCCTGAAGAAATCTCAAGTCCATAACATCGTCGGTCGCCACCCTTATGCCACCCTGAAGCCACCCCTAGAGGTGATTATTTTAAAAACTATAGTTAGAGGCTTTAGACCCCGCTGAAATTTTTACCACTCGTTAAGAGGGATGTTAGTAGATTCCTGAAGAAATCTCAAGTCCATAACATCGTCGGTCGCCACCCTTATTCCACCCTGAAGCCACCCCTAGAGGTGATTATTTTAAAAACTATAGTTAGAGGCTTTAGACCCCGCTGAAATTTTTACCACTCGTTAAGAGGGATGTTAGTAGATTCCTGAAGAAATCTCAAGTCCATAACATCGTCGGTCGCCACCCTTATTCCACCCTGAAGCCACCCCTAGAGGTGATTATTTTAAAAACTATAGTTAGAGGCTTTAGACCCCGCTGAAATTTTTACCACGCGTTAAGAGGGATGTTAGTAGATTCCTGAAGAAATCTCAAGTCCATAACATCGTCGGTCGCCACCCTTATTCCACCCTGAAGCCACCCCTAGAGGTGATTATTTTAAAAACTATAGTTAGAGGCTTTAGACCCCGCTGAAATTTTTACCACTCGTTAAGAGGGATGTTAGTAGATTCCTGAAGAAATCTCAAGTCCATAACATCGTCGGTCGCCACCCTTATTCCACCCTGAAGCCACCCCTAGAGGTGATTATTTTAAAAACTATAGTTAGAGGCTTTAGACCCCGCTGAAATTTTTACCACGCGTTAAGAGGGATGTTAGTAGATTCCTGAAGAAATCTCAAGTCCATAACATCGTCGGTCGCCACCCTTATGCCACCCTGAAGCCACCCCTAGAGGTGATTATTTTAAAAACTATAGTTAGAGGCTTTAGACCCCGCTGAAATTTTTACCACGCGTTAAGAGGGATGTTAGTAGATTCCTGAAGAAATCTCAAGTCCATAACATCGTCGGTCGCCACCCTTATTCCACCCTGAAGCCACCCCTAGAGGTGATTATTTTAAAAACTATAGTTAGAGGCTTTAGACCCCGCTGAAATTTTTACCACGCGTTAAGAGGGATGTTAGTAGATTCCTGAAGAAATCTCAAGTCCATAACATCGTCGGTCGCCACCCTTATGCCACCCTGAAGCCACCCCTAGAGGTGATTATTTTAAAAACTATAGTTAGAGGCTTTAGACCCCGCTGAAATTTTTACCACTCGTTAAGAGGGATGTTAGTAGATTCCTGAAGAAATCTCAAGTCCATAACATCGTCGGTCGCCACCCTTATTCCACCCTGAAGCCACCCCTAGAGGTGATTATTTTAAAAACTATAGTTAGAGGCTTTAGACCCCGCTGAAATTTTTACCACTCGTTAAGAGGGATGTTAGTAGATTCCTGAAGAAATCTCAAGTCCATAACATCGTCGGTCGCCACCCTTATTCCACCCTGAAGCCACCCCTAGAGGTGATTATTTTAAAAACTATAGTTAGAGGCTTTAGACCCCGCTGAAATTTTTACCACGCGTTAAGAGGGATGTTAGTAGATTCCTGAAGAAATCTCAAGTCCATAACATCGTCGGTCGCCACCCTTATTCCACCCTGAAGCCACCCCTAGAGGTGATTATTTTAAAAACTATAGTTAGAGCTTTAGACCCCGCTGAAATTTTTACCACTCGTTAAGAGGGATGTTAGTAGATTCCTGAAGAAATCTCAAGTCCATAACATCGTCGGTCGCCACCCTTATGCCACCCTGAAGCCACCCCTAGAGGTGATTATTTTAAAAACTATAGTTAGAGGCTTTAGACCCCGCTGAAATTTTTACCACGCGTTAAGAGGGATGTTAGTAGATTCCTGAAGAAATCTCAAGTCCATAACATCGTCGGTCGCCACCCTTATTCCACCCTGAAGCCACCCCTAGAGGTGATTATTTTAAAAACTATAGTTAGAGGCTTTAGACCCCGCTGAAATTTTTACCACGCGTTAAGAGGGATGTTAGTAGATTCCTGAAGAAATCTCAAGTCCATAACATCGTCGGTCGCCACCCTTATTCCACCCTGAAGCCACCCCTAGAGGTGATTATTTTAAAAACTATAGTTAGAGGCTTTAGACCCCGCTGAAATTTTTACCACGCGTTAAGAGGGATGTTAGTAGATTCCTGAAGAAATCTCAAGTCCATAACATCGTCGGTCGCCACCCTTATTCCACCCTGAAGCCACCCCTAGAGGTGATTATTTTAAAAACTATAGTTAGAGGCTTTAGACCCCGCTGAAATTTTTACCACTCGTTAAGAGGGATGTTAGTAGATTCCTGAAGAAATCTCAAGTCCATAACATCGTCGGTCGCCACCCTTATTCCACCCTGAAGCCACCCCTAGAGGTGATTATTTTAAAAACTATAGTTAGAGGCTTTAGACCCCGCTGAAATTTTTACCACTCGTTAAGAGGGATGTTAGTAGATTCCTGAAGAAATCTCAAGTCCATAACATCGTCGGTCGCCACCCTTATTCCACCCTGAAGCCACCCCTAGAGGTGATTATTTTAAAAACTATAGTTAGAGGCTTTAGACCCCGCTGAAATTTTTACCACGCGTTAAGAGGGATGTTAGTAGATTCCTGAAGAAATCTCAAGTCCATAACATCGTCGGTCGCCACCCTTATTCCACCCTGAAGCCACCCCTAGAGGTGATTATTTTAAAAACTATAGTTAGAGGCTTTAGATCCCGCTGAAATTTTTACCACTCGTTAAGAGGGATGTTAGTAGATTCCTGAAGAAATCTCAAGTCCATAACATCGTCGGTCGCCACCCTTATTCCACCCTGAAGCCACCCCTAGAGGTGATTATTTTAAAAACTATAGTTAGAGGCTTTAGACCCCGCTGAAATTTTTACCACGCGTTAAGAGGGATGTTAGTAGATTCCTGAAGAAATCTCAAGTCCATAACATCGTCGGTCGCCACCCTTATTCCACCCTGAAGCCACCCCTAGAGGTGATTATTTTAAAAACTATAGTTAGAGGCTTTAGACCCCGCTGAAATTTTTACCACTCGTTAAGAGGGATGTTAGTAGATTCCTGAAGAAATCTCAAGTCCATAACATCGTCGGTCGCCACCCTTATTCCACCCTGAAGCCACCCCTAGAGGTGATTATTTTAAAAACTATAGTTAGAGGCTTTAGACCCCGCTGAAATTTTTACCACTCGTTAAGAGGGATGTTAGTAGATTCCTGAAGAAATCTCAAGTCCATAACATCGTCGGTCGCCACCCTTATTCCACCCTGAAGCCACCCCTAGAGGTGATTATTTTAAAAACTATAGTTAGAGGCTTTAGACCCCGCTGAAATTTTTACCACGCGTTAAGAGGGATGTTAGTAGATTCCTGAAGAAATCTCAAGTCCATAACATCGTCGGTCGCCACCCTTATTCCACCCTGAAGCCACCCCTAGAGGTGATTATTTTAAAAACTATAGTTAGAGGCTTTAGACCCCGCTGAAATTTTTACCACTCGTTAAGAGGGATGTTAGTAGATTCCTGAAGAAATCTCAAGTCCATAACATCGTCGGTCGCCACCCTTATTCCACCCTGAAGCCACCCCTAGAGGTGATTATTTTAAAAACTATAGTTAGAGGCTTTAGACCCCGCTGAAATTTTTACCACGCGTTAAGAGGGATGTTAGTAGATTCCTGAAGAAATCTCAAGTCCATAACATCGTCGGTCGCCACCCTTATTCCACCCTGAAGCCACCCCTAGAGGTGATTATTTTAAAAACTATAGTTAGAGGCTTTAGACCCCGCTGAAATTTTTACCACTCGTTAAGAGGGATGTTAGTAGATTCCTGAAGAAATCTCAAGTCCATAACATCGTCGGTCGCCACCCTTATTCCACCCTGAAGCCACCCCTAGAGGTGATTATTTTAAAAACTATAGTTAGAGGCTTTAGACCCCGCTGAAATTTTTACCACGCGTTAAGAGGGATGTTAGTAGATTCCTGAAGAAATCTCAAGTCCATAACATCGTCGGTCGCCACCCTTATTCCACCCTGAAGCCACCCCTAGAGGTGATTATTTTAAAAACTATAGTTAGAGGCTTTAGACCCCGCTGAAATTTTTACCACTCGTTAAGAGGGATGTTAGTAGATTCCTGAAGAAATCTCAAGTCCATAACATCGTCGGTCGCCACCCTTATTCCACCCTGAAGCCACCCCTAGAGGTGATTATTTTAAAAACTATAGTTAGAGGCTTTAGACCCCGCTGAAATTTTTACCACTCGTTAAGAGGGATGTTAGTAGATTCCTGAAGAAATCTCAAGTCCATAACATCGTCGGTCGCCACCCTTATTCCACCCTGAAGCCACCCCTAGAGGTGATTATTTTAAAAACTATAGTTAGAGGCTTTAGACCCCGCTGAAATTTTTACCACGCGTTAAGAGGGATGTTAGTAGATTCCTGAAGAAATCTCAAGTCCATAACATCGTCGGTCGCCACCCTTATTCCACCCTGAAGCCACCCCTAGAGGTGATTATTTTAAAAACTATAGTTAGAGGCTTTAGACCCCGCTGAAATTTTTACCACTCGTTAAGAGGGATGTTAGTAGATTCCTGAAGAAATCTCAAGTCCATAACATCGTCGGTCGCCACCCTTATTCCACCCTGAAGCCACCCCTAGAGGTGATTATTTTAAAAACTATAGTTAGAGGCTTTAGACCCCGCTGAAATTTTTACCACGCGTTAAGAGGGATGTTAGTAGATTCCTGAAGAAATCTCAAGTCCATAACATCGTCGGTCGCCACCCTTATGCCACCCTGAAGCCACCCCTAGAGGTGATTATTTTAAAAACTATAGTTAGAGGCTTTAGACCCCGCTGAAATTTTTACCACTCGTTAAGAGGGATGTTAGTAGATTCCTGAAGAAATCTCAAGTCCATAACATCGTCGGTCGCCACCCTTATTCCACCCTGAAGCCACCCCTAGAGGTGATTATTTTAAAAACTATAGTTAGAGGCTTTAGACCCCGCTGAAATTTTTACCACTCGTTAAGAGGGATGTTAGTAGATTCCTGAAGAAATCTCAAGTCCATAACATCGTCGGTCGCCACCCTTATTCCACCCTGAAGCCACCCCTAGAGGTGATTATTTTAAAAACTATAGTTAGAGGCTTTAGACCCCGCTGAAATTTTTACCACGCGTTAAGAGGGATGTTAGTAGATTCCTGAAGAAATCTCAAGTCCATAACATCGTCGGTCGCCACCCTTATTCCACCCTGAAGCCACCCCTAGAGGTGATTATTTTAAAAACTATAGTTAGAGGCTTTAGACCCCGCTGAAATTTTTACCACTCGTTAAGAGGGATGTTAGTAGATTCCTGAAGAAATCTCAAGTCCATAACATCGTCGGTCGCCACCCTTATTCCACCCTGAAGCCACCCCTAGAGGTGATTATTTTAAAAACTATAGTTAGAGGCTTTAGACCCCGCTGAAATTTTTACCACGCGTTAAGAGGGATGTTAGTAGATTCCTGAAGAAATCTCAAGTCCATAACATCGTCGGTCGCCACCCTTATGCCACCCTGAAGCCACCCCTAGAGGTGATTATTTTAAAAACTATAGTTAGAGGCTTTAGACCCCGCTGAAATTTTTACCACGCGTTAAGAGGGATGTTAGTAGATTCCTGAAGAAATCTCAAGTCCATAACATCGTCGGTCGCCACCCTTATTCCACCCTGAAGCCACCCCTAGAGGTGATTATTTTAAAAACTATAGTTAGAGGCTTTAGACCCCGCTGAAATTTTTACCACTCGTTAAGAGGGATGTTAGTAGATTCCTGAAGAAATCTCAAGTCCATAACATCGTCGGTCGCCACCCTTATTCCACCCTGAAGCCACCCCTAGAGGTGATTATTTTAAAAACTATAGTTAGAGGCTTTAGACCCCGCTGAAATTTTTACCACGCGTTAAGAGGGATGTTAGTAGATTCCTGAAGAAATCTCAAGTCCATAACATCGTCGGTCGCCACCCTTATGCCACCCTGAAGCCACCCTAGAGGTGATTATTTTAAAAACTATAGTTAGAGGCTTTAGACCCCGCTGAAATTTTTACCACTCGTTAAGAGGGATGTTAGTAGATTCCTGAAGAAATCTCAAGTCCATAACATCGTCGGTCGCCACCCTTATTCCACCCTGAAGCCACCCCTAGAGGTGATTATTTTAAAAACTATAGTTAGAGGCTTTAGACCCCGCTGAAATTTTTACCACGCGTTAAGAGGGATGTTAGTAGATTCCTGAAGAAATCTAAGTCCATAACATCGTCGGTCGCCACCCTTATGCCACCCTGAAGCCACCCCTAGAGGTGATTATTTTAAAAACTATAGTTAGAGGCTTTAGACCCCGCTGAAATTTTTACCACGCGTTAAGAGGGATGTTAGTAGATTCCTGAAGAAATCTCAAGTCCATAACATCGTCGGTCGCCACCCTTATGCCACCCTGAAGCCACCCCTAGAGGTGATTATTTTAAAACTATAGTTAGAGGCTTTAGACCCCGCTGAAATTTTTACCACTCGTTAAGAGGGATGTTAGTAGATTCCTGAAGAAATCTCAAGTCCATAACATCGTCGGTCGCCACCCTTATTCCACCCTGAAGCCACCCCTAGAGGTGATTATTTTAAAAACTATAGTTAGAGGCTTTAGACCCCGCTGACATTTTTACCACTCGTTAAGAGGGATGTTAGTAGATTCCTGAAGAAATCTCAAGTCCATAACATCGTCGGTCGCCACCCTTATTCCACCCTGAAGCCACCCCTAGAGGTGATTATTTTAAAAACTATAGTTAGAGGCTTTAGACCCCGCTGAAATTTTTACCACGCGTTAAGAGGGATGTTAGTAGATTCCTGAAGAAATCTCAAGTCCATAACATCGTCGGTCGCCACCCTTATTCCACCCTGAAGCCACCCCTAGAGGTGATTATTTTAAAAACTATAGTTAGAGGCTTTAGACCCCGCTGAAATTTTTACCACGCGTTAAGAGGGATGTTAGTAGATTCCTGAAGAAATCTCAAGTCCATAACATCGTCGGTCGCCACCCTTATTCCACCCTGAAGCCACCCCTAGAGGTGATTATTTTAAAAACTATAGTTAGAGGCTTTAGACCCCGCTGAAATTTTTACCACGCGTTAAGAGGGATGTTAGTAGATTCCTGAAGAAATCTCAAGTCCATAACATCGTCGGTCGCCACCCTTATTCCACCCTGAAGCCACCCCTAGAGGTGATTATTTTAAAAACTATAGTTAGAGGCTTTAGACCCCGCTGAAATTTTTACCACGCGTTAAGAGGGATGTTAGTAGATTCCTGAAGAAATCTCAAGTCCATAACATCGTCGGTCGCCACCCTTATTCCACCCTGAAGCCACCCCTAGAGGTGATTATTTTAAAAACTATAGTTAGAGGCTTTAGACCCCGCTGAAATTTTTACCACTCGTTAAGAGGGATGTTAGTAGATTCCTGAAGAAATCTCAAGTCCATAACATCGTCGGTCGCCACCCTTATTCCACCCTGAAGCCACCCCTAGAGGTGATTATTTTAAAAACTATAGTTAGAGGCTTTAGACCCCGCTGAAATTTTTACCACTCGTTAAGAGGGATGTTAGTAGATTCCTGAAGAAATCTCAAGTCCATAACATCGTCGGTCGCCACCCTTATTCCACCCTGAAGCCACCCCTAGAGGTGATTATTTTAAAAACTATAGTTAGAGGCTTTAGACCCCGCTGAAATTTTTACCACGCGTTAAGAGGGATGTTAGTAGATTCCTGAAGAAATCTCAAGTCCATAACATCGTCGGTCGCCACCCTTATTCCACCCTGAAGCCACCCCTAGAGGTGATTATTTTAAAAACTATAGTTAGAGGCTTTAGACCCCGCTGAAATTTTTACCACTCGTTAAGAGGGATGTTAGTAGATTCCTGAAGAAATCTCAAGTCCATAACATCGTCGGTCGCCACCCTTATTCCACCCTGAAGCCACCCCTAGAGGTGATTATTTTAAAAACTATAGTTAGAGGCTTTAGACCCCGCTGAAATTTTTACCACGCGTTAAGAGGGATGTTAGTAGATTCCTGAAGAAATCTCAAGTCCATAACATCGTCGGTCGCCACCCTTATTCCACCCTGAAGCCACCCCTAGAGGTGATTATTTTAAAAACTATAGTTAGAGGCTTTAGACCCGCTGAAATTTTTACCACTCGTTAAGAGGGATGTTAGTAGATTCCTGAAGAAATCTCAAGTCCATAACATCGTCGGTCGCCACCCTTATTCCACCCTGAAGCCACCCCTAGAGGTGATTATTTTAAAAACTATAGTTAGAGGCTTTAGACCCCGCTGAAATTTTTACCACGCGTTAAGAGGGATGTTAGTAGATTCCTGAAGAAATCTCAAGTCCATAACATCGTCGGTCGCCACCCTTATTCCACCCTGAAGCCACCCCTAGAGGTTATTATTTTAAAAACTATAGTTAGAGGCTTTAGACCCCCCTGAAATTTTTACCACGCGTTAAGAGGGATGTTAGTAGATTCCTGAAGAAATCTCAAGTCCATAACATCGTCGGTCGCCACCCTTATTCCACCCTGAAGCCACCCCTAGAGGTGATTATTTTAAAAACTATAGTTAGAGGCTTTAGACCCCGCTGAAATTTTTACCACGCGTTAAGAGGGATGTTAGTAGATTCCTGAAGAAATCTCAAGTCCATAACATCGTCGGTCGCCACCCTTATTCCACCCTGAAGCCACCCCTAGAGGTGATTATTTTAAAAACTATAGTTAGAGGCTTTAGACCCCGCTGAAATTTTTACCACTCGTTAAGAGGGATGTTAGTAGATTCCTGAAGAAATCTCAAGTCCATAACATCGTCGGTCGCCACCCTTATTCCACCCTGAAGCCACCCCTAGAGGTGATTATTTTAAAAACTATAGTTAGAGGCTTTAGACCCCGCTGAAATTTTTACCACGCGTTAATAGGGATGTTAGTAGATTCCTGAAGAAATCTCAAGTCCATAACATCGTCGGTCGCCACCCTTATTCCACCCTGAAGCCACCCCTAGAGGTGATTATTTTAAAAACTATAGTTAGAGGCTTTAGACCCCGCTGAAATTTTTACCACGCGTTAAGAGGGATGTTAGTAGATTCCTGAAGAAATCTCAAGTCCATAACATCGTCGGTCGCCACCCTTATTCCACCCTGAAGCCACCCCTAGAGGTGATTATTTTAAAAACTATAGTTAGAGGCTTTAGACCCCGCTGAAATTTTTACCACTCGTTAAGAGGGATGTTAGTAGATTCCTGAAGAAATCTCAAGTCCATAACATCGTCGGTCGCCACCCTTATTCCACCCTGAAGCCACCCCTAGAGGTGATTATTTTAAAAACTATAGTTAGAGGCTTTAGACCCCGCTGAAATTTTTACCACGCGTTAAGAGGGATGTTAGTAGATTCCTGAAGAAATCTCAAGTCCATAACATCGTCGGTCGCCACCCTTATTCCACCCTGAAGCCACCCCTAGAGGTGATTATTTTAAAAACTATAGTTAGAGGCTTTAGACCCCGCTGAAATTTTTACCACTCGTTAAGAGGGATGTTAGTAGATTCCTGAAGAAATCTCAAGTCCATAACATCGTCGGTCGCCACCCTTATTCCACCCTGAAGCCACCCCTAGAGGTGATTATTTTAAAAACTATAGTTAGAGGCTTTAGACCCCGCTGAAATTTTTACCACGCGTTAAGAGGGATGTTAGTAGATTCCTGAAGAAATCTCAAGTCCATAACATCGTCGGTCGCCACCCTTATTCCACCCTGAAGCCACCCCTAGAGGTGATTATTTTAAAAACTATAGTTAGAGGCTTTAGACCCCGCTGAAATTTTTACCACGCGTTAAGAGGGATGTTAGTAGATTCCTGAAGAAATCTCAAGTCCATAACATCGTCGGTCGCCACCCTTATTCCACCCTGAAGCCACCCCTAGAGGTGATTATTTTAAAAACTATAGTTAGAGGCTTTAGACCCCGCTGAAATTTTTACCACTCGTTAAGAGGGATGTTAGTAGATTCCTGAAGAAATCTCAAGTCCATAACATCGTCGGTCGCCACCCTTATTCCACCCTGAAGCCACCCCTAGAGGTGATTATTTTAAAAACTATAGTTAGAGGCTTTAGACCCCGCTGAAATTTTTACCACGCGTTAAGAGGGATGTTAGTAGATTCCTGAAGAAATCTCAAGTCCATAACATCGTCGGTCGCCACCCTTATTCCACCCTGAAGCCACCCCTAGAGGTTATTATTTTAAAAACTATAGTTAGAGGCTTTAGACCCCGCTGAAATTTTTACCACGCGTTAAGAGGGATGTTAGTAGATTCCTGAAGAAATCTCAAGTCCATAACATCGTCGGTCGCCACCCTTATTCCACCCTGAAGCCACCCCTAGAGGTGATTATTTTAAAAACTATAGTTAGAGGCTTTAGACCCCGCTGAAATTTTTACCACTCGTTAAGATGGATGTTAGTAGATTCCTGAAGAAATCTCAAGTCCATAACATCGTCGGTCGCCACCCTTATTCCACCCTGAAGTCACCCCTAGAGGTGATTATTTTAAAAACTATAGTTAGAGGCTTTAGACCCCGCTGAAATTTTTACCACGCGTTAAGAGGGATGTTAGTAGATTCCTGAAGAAATCTCAAGTCCATAACATCGTCGGTCGCCACCCTTATTCCACCCTGAAGCCACCCCTAGAGGTGATTATTTTAAAAACTATAGTTAGAGGCTTTAGACCCCGCTGAAATTTTTACCACTCGTTAAGAGGGATGTTAGTAGATTCCTGAAGAAATCTCAAGTCCATAACATCGTCGGTCGCCACCCTTATGCCACCCTGAAGCCACCCCTAGAGGTGATTATTTTAAAAACTATAGTTAGAGGCTTTAGACCCCGCTGAAATTTTTACCACGCGTTAAGAGGGATGTTAGTAGATTCCTGAAGAAATCTCAAGTCCATAACATCGTCGGTCGCCACCCTTATTCCACCCTGAAGCCACCCCTAGAGGTGATTATTTTAAAAACTATAGTTAGAGGCTTTAGACCCCGCTGAAATTTTTACCACGCGTTAAGAGGGATGTTAGTAGATTCCTGAAGAAATCTCAAGTCCATAACATCGTCGGTCGCCACCCTTATTCCACCCTGAAGCCACCCCTAGAGGTGATTATTTTAAAAACTATAGTTAGAGGCTTTAGACCCCGCTGAAATTTTTACCACTCGTTAAGAGGGATGTTAGTAGATTCCTGAAGAAATCTCAAGTCCATAACATCGTCGGTCGCCACCCTTATGCCACCCTGAAGCCACCCCTAGAGGTGATTATTTTAAAAACTATAGTTAGAGGCTTTAGACCCCGCTGAAATTTTTACCACGCGTTAAGAGGGATGT
Organism: Thereva unica; assembly: GCA_949987705.1. Lineage (NCBI taxonomy): Eukaryota > Metazoa > Arthropoda > Insecta > Diptera > Therevidae > Thereva > Thereva unica. The sequence goes on along the minus strand of CATLJY010000254.1, from coordinate 129,851 downwards.
TAGTAGATTCCTGAAGAAATCTCAAGTCCATAACATCGTCGGTCGCCACCCTTATTCCACCCTGAAGCCACCCCTAGAGGTGATTATTTTAAAAACTATAGTTAGAGGCTTTAGACCCCGCTGAAATTTTTACCACGCGTTAAGAGGGATGTTAGTAGGTTCCTGAAGAAATCTCAAGTCCATAACATCGTCGGTCGCCACCCTTATTCCACCCTGAAGCCACCCCTAGAGGTGATTATTTTAAAAACTATAGTTAGAGGCTTTAGACCCCGCTGAAATTTTTACCACTCGTTAAGAGGGATGTTAGTAGATTCCTGAAGAAATCTCAAGTCCATAACATCGTCGGTCGCCACCCTTATTCCACCCTGAAGCCACCCCTAGAGGTGATTATTTTAAAAACTATAGTTAGAGGCTTTAGACCCCGCTGAAATTTTTACCACGCGTTAAGAGGGATGTTAGTAGATTCCTGAAGAAATCTCAAGTCCATAACATCGTCGGTCGCCACCCTTATGCCACCCTGAAGCCACCCCTAGAGGTGATTATTTTAAAAACTATAGTTAGAGGCTTTAGACCCCGCTGAAATTTTTACCACTCGTTAAGAGGGATGTTAGTAGATTCCTGAAGAAATCTCAAGTCCATAACATCGTCGGTCGCCACCCATATGCTACCCTGAAGCCACCCCTAGAGGTGATTATTTTAAAAACTATAGTTAGAGGCTTTAGACCCCGCTGCATTTTTGCACACTTATTAACGGTGGCATTAGGAACTACCACAAAAAATTGCAAGTTCATAACATCCCCGTGTGACACCCTAAAACCACCCCCTATAAATGATTATTTTGGAACAAATAGTTAGAGGCTTTAGACCCCGCTGCATTTTCGCACACCTCTTAAGGGTGGTATTAGGAACTAAAACAAATGGTGCTTTGGAAATATAGTTAAAGGCGGTAGAAGACCCCGCTGCACAATATGGTTCTTCGTTAAGAAGAGTGGTGTTAAAAAATACACCAAAAATCTCAAGCCCATTACAAGGCACTCCTTAACTCAACCCCAAGAAAATATTATTTTTGAAACTATAGTTAAACGTTTATGCCCCGCTGGGTTTTTGTGTACTTGGTAAGGGTGGTGTTAAGAAATAACATAAAAAATTCCAAATCCGGAAGTGGCCACTGATCCACCACCTGCTAACTAGATATAAAAAATTAATTTAACTAAAGCAGTAATCAACTAATACTCGAATGAAGTAATGTGACGTGAAATATTTGGCGGAAAGATTTAAATAAAAGTGATGCAATGTTATGTAAAATAATATATCGAGGGTTTCCTGCCAGAAGGGCGTATCCACAAAATCGCGATTTTGGGCGTATAAACATTATTAAATTTTTTACGGTTTGTTTTGACAAAACTCACCAAGTGAATAAAAGTATCCAAAACATACGCCTAAAAACATTTATTTTCGATGATAAGCAATATGAAAAAAAAATGCACCGATTTTTGAAATGTTTTTATTGAATCCTCTAAATCCATGTTTTGGTTGATACGCCCTTCTGGCAGGAAACCCTCGATATGTATCTAAAAATAATAAACACCCTAGCATCCTAGTATCGACGAAGAATTGAGAATTATGTCTTTAAGAATATTGTTGAATTAATTTTGTTTTGTTAGTAATGAGCTAATTTTTGAACTATAATTACTTAGTAGATGATAAATTATTTTTCTAAGATAATTTATTATCAATTTGGTATGGTTTATAAAGATGCCAGAAATATTTGGCTGCTTTTCGGCCACTCTTTTAATGTTCGATATTTGGCCGAATAAATGAACAAACGACTTGCCAGGCGACGGTGACGGCGGCGGCCTGCGGCAGAAGTCCCCATAGTAATTTCTCCGCGCCGTCTGATGTGTATGCCAGTGCAAATGTTGTTCCATGTATTTTAAATGTCACCGCCACCCCTAAAATTTCTTTGTAGGTTAACCCACATTATGGCCGAATACCAAATCATAAAAAACGCACATATCACTAAAAATTATATGAAAGGAATCCAAATTTCATCGGAAAAGCAACAACAAAAACAACAATATTATAAAAGGGGCTCCGGACCGGAGGACAAATTTCTTGAGAAAAGCAATAAAAAACAAAAAATCGAAATCGAGTGGCTGCAAATCGTTTATGGAATTGCGCGCAATTGTGTTAACACCGGAAATATTATTGTAGTCTTAAGATCACATCTACAGTGATAATTTTTCTATGCTCGAAATGTTTGCGAATTCGGGGCTTCGGCCCAGGGCGTGGCCGAATACTCGGTGTCTCTAGTTCAGATTGAATTAAATATTATATGAATCGCTAATGCCATGTAGCCAAAAGTTCTTTTCTGGAGAACCGATCATAACAGATATCAAGTGGGTTACATTTTACCAATTGGGGCTGAATTTCAAAAACCCTAAGTTGGTCATAATTCCTCTAATATCATTTTCACTTTCAACTTGCAAAAGTTTTCACGGGGGAAAAAAACCATGAAACAATTTTTTTTGTATGTACCCAGTGGGAAAAATTGGGAGCGATGCACAAGGGAGTGTACTTGGAGCACTCTCAAGGGAGCTTTCTTGGAGTTTTCATAAATTTTATATAAAAAAAGAAAACGGGCAATTATCTTCATGTCCATAAAATGCGACGATAACATACTCAATAGCCCGGCTCTCATTCGATACGGAGGACAAGCAGCTTTTAGAAGTGGTTAGAATTTAGTTGGGGGACTGCTTTGGTAAAGCCACTCTCGGGCTTGGAAAGAAAAAGGCAATTGCAAAAGATAAAAAAAATAAAAGCTTTTCGATAACGGATCACATAACCACAGGCGCCCATAAATATTTCTTTTTTAAAAAGCTTTTTTATAATGCTCCCTCGCAATGACATGCAATGTTAAAAAGAATATAGAACGGGTATGGCAACGGGAGCACTCTCTGCTCCTTTTGGAGCGCTCCAAGATGGCTCTTGGAGCACTCCTTTTTCCCACTGGGTATTTACAATACAAAAATGTGCAACAGACAGCGCCTGGCCGGGGGATTTGTGCCGTCCGGGGGATTTCTCGCCCTGTCCAGACTTCGCGCCCTCAAACTTTTTTATCCAAAAAATGCGCCTAAATAGGTCATCAATTCAGAATTCCATTCATAAAGGAAAAGGGTCGTAAGAAAATTGCGTCGCAGTTTATGTTTTCAATTTTTCTGAACGAGTTAATGCTCTTTCTATTCTTTAACGATGGGTGCGCACGATGCAGATAGATATAGTGCGTTCTTTCTCTGTCAAAAGCGATTCTTAACGAGCACTTTATGCTTAGTTTGACAGACTCGGAGTACGGTTTCCGCGGTTGAGGGGGGTTCGTTATTCATAAAGGGGTCGCTTCCGGATGATTTCTATAGATTTAGATCTGCTGAATCCGAAAATGCAAGATATTTTTGCAAAACCTCGGTCCTTCAGCTAGAAACAATTAACAAAAGGGTGTTCGAGGGGGTGGGTTTATATTCAATGTATATTTAATAATATAAGCATTGAAAAACTATTATTTTTTCTAGAATTTTTCAACTTAATTATAAGAGTCCATAAATTTGACTTCAACTAATATGCATACTGGCGATATGAATTTTCCGTTCCCTAAATTTTATGAAATGTGATAACCAGTTTTTATTTTTCCTAGAAGTCTGTAAAAGTGCCTGCGAAGGTAAGGCATATTTGCGGCTACCTTTTCACTTTCATGCGGCTTTTGGGTCCCACTATCAGACCGAAAACTTGAATTAAAGTGAGTTAAAACTTTTTTCATCATTCTAATTGTACACCTCAGAAAGCTCAATCTCAATATCTATATTCACCTAAATATATCCTCACCGTAGGCAATTCGTTTCTTTTTGGCACGATTTGGCACTTAGCTGACGCTGGATATTTTATTTAAATAGAGCTTTTTGGGGATTTCAATTGTATTGATAAAGAAAGTTTTCACTCTAATATGTTTATATACATTTTCTACTCCGATTTTCGAAATGCAGATAGTTTTCGCAAATACTATCATTCCTGCAGGTTTCATCCTTTCAGAAAAGTTCACCACTTTTTGACGGTCACAGCTCGGGCTTTTAAGAACTTTTATTGATTGCTTTTCTGTATTTTTATAATCTCGAAAACGGGTAATCCGATTTCTATAGGACTTTAAGAGGTAGTATTTCTGGACATATTTTGAGCCTATTTCTCACTCTATTAAAAAAAATATTTTTTCAGACTATATATAATTTAACAATAATAATTTTAACAAATTTCATAGAAACAAAAAAATTGTAAACACAAACAATCATTAGAAAACAGGGTGGCGATTATTCTGGAAGTCAGGGAAAAAATGTGAAAGTCAGAGAATTTCGTTTATTGTAAAATTAATTCAAAAATCATTAATGTTCTCAGGATTAAATTTAAAGTTTTACGCGAAAATAATACAATATGGCAATATATCGACGGTGAAGTAGGTACTAATACCTCGTAACCCACATTTATAATAAATTGTGGGTTTCGAGGTATTAGTACTTCATCGTCGATATGTAAATATTATATGCTGCCATCTATGGAACAGTAGGTCATTTGTTCTACGAATTTAAGGTCAATTCAAAAAGTCATCACTGCAGAATTCACCTTCAAACTTAAATTTGAAGTCTGTAACTTAATTTTGCACGGATGCGGCAATGAAGAGTTTTTGAATTTACCAATACATATATTTTTATCTTTGTCATACCCACATGAAAAGAGAGCTACATATAATGAGTACCAACCAACGAGTTATTACTGCTCGCTGGTTTTACCAAGGCAGTTTTATGTGTAAAAGAGCGACATCGAGCTAAGAAATTGAGCGGAGGCAGTTCCGCAATCAGCAATGTATTCTGATCGGAATCATTGATATGAGCGGAATCAAATTAATCGGATATGTATTAGAATATCCAATACGATTTCAATAGGGAATACAGCTTCGCATTTAATCAATGCTTTGTCGGAGGGTACTTCATCGTTGACTTAAAAGAAAATCTTAGAAATATCTATGGACGGGCCAAACATCATCGCATTCTTCAGAAGTCTCTACATCTTTAAAAATGTACCGGCAAGGCGCCAAATTTATTCTGAATGTACTAGCTCGGATATCTTCCCTAAAAAATTCTTCTCCGTGCGTTGGCTTAACAATAGTGATGTCGCTAGCCGTGCATTGAATATGATGCGTCATATATTGAAGTACGTTGAAGAAATGAAGAAGAATCTTCAAATGTCGCCCAAGAATGAAAGTTTCCAGACTATTTTAAACGCAGTTAAGGATCCACTTTTACCAGTTAAACTTACATTTTTTAAATCATTAGCTGAGGAAATTGAGCCATTCATGACTGAAATTCAGTCTGATGCACCGTTTGCCCCTTTCCTGTACTCTACCATTAGTGGTGCAATAAAAGACATGATGGAGAGATTGGTTAAACCTAAAAGGATTCAACTCGAAAAATTTGAATTTCGAGTAATTTAGCTTCAAAGATTTTATCAGAGATACATTTGGGCGTATTTGAGACGTTCTTATATTATATTAAAACAACAAGAGTAAAGGACAGGTTATTCGGCGACGAATCCAATTTTTCCAAAAAAAAGTATATATGGCAAAAATTGTCAATTGAACCCTTCAATTTGAATTTCTAAATATCTCGCTTTCAAATATCGTTCTTTGAATACCCATTATAAATTGTTCGAACATATACATTTAATATTATAGTATATTATGTTTCATCACAATTGTTTTGTTAGGTCAGGGAATTTTTTAGATACGTCAGGGAAAAGTCAGGGAATTTAGAATCATCAATGGAATCGCCACTCTGGAAAATAACGAGAAACAGCCATAGTCCTTTTCAGAACCAAATCAGTGCTGGTAAAATCATAAGAACACAACACACATTTCTAATGTTATGTATTCCTCTCAACAAAAAATTAAGAAGAAAATGAGAATTGTGTGATGTATTTATTAGATTTTTTAGGTTCTTCTTTCTTCTTTCTCTTCTTTAAGAGCTCCTTTAATCCCGAGCGGACTCTGTTTTGCGCGACAGCTCTCAGCTCCGACCAGGATCTCCCAGCTGCTGCGGCTTCTTCTAGTAGGGTTCTCCTCCACCTTGCTCTAGGTCTTTCTACTCGACGGGATCCTTGCGTATTCCAGTCAAGGGCCTGTTTGGCTAGATTTTTGTTTTCGCGTTGCAAAGTGTGGCCAATTCCATTTCCTTCGCCTGATTTGGTTGTCTATCCGTCTATTAAAATTCTATCTCGCCAGCGGATTTTTAGGATACGAAGCAGGAATCTGTTGATGAAGACTTGTAGGCGCCCTGTGATGCCACCCAGACTTTCGTTGCTTTGCAACCGTACAAAAGAACTGCCTTAACGTGTTGGAGGTGAACAGCCGCAATTTGGTGTTAGTGGAGATCGCCAAATACAAATCTTTGGGTGGCAAAGATTTTTATTAATTATTTAAGCACGTAATTTGTAACATATTTCTTTTAGAACATTTTAAATTTTTGTAGGGCGTTTGTAGGGCACTGAGAATCAAATTTATAACAAGTTCACAGGCCTCTGACTATTCTTTCCAAAATAATCATTTCGCCTGGGAATGTTATGAACTTGAAATTTTTTGTGGTAGTTTCTAATACCACCCTTACTTAGTGTACAAAATTTCAGCGGGGTCTAAAGCCTCTAACTATAGTTTTTAAAATAATCACCTCTAGGGGTGGCTTCAGGGTGGAATAAGGGTGGCGACCGACGATGTTATGGACTTGAGATTTCTTCAGGAATCTACTAACATCCCTCTTAACGCGTGGTAAAAATTTCAGCGGGGTCTAAAGCCTCTAACTATAGTTTTTAAAATAATCACCTCTAGAGGTGGCTTCAGGGTGGAATAAGGGTGGCGACCGACGATGTTATGGACTTGAGATTTCTTCAGGAATCTACTAACATCCCTCTTAACGCGTGGTAAAAATTTCAGCGGGGTCTAAAGCCTCTAACTATAGTTTTTAAAATAATCACCTCTAGGGGTGGCTTCAGGGTGGCATAAGGGTGGCGACCGACGATGTTATGGACTTGAGATTTCTTCAGGAGTCTACTAACATCCCTCTTAACGCGTGGTAAAAATTTCAGCGGGGTCTAAAGCCTCTAACTATAGTTTTTAAAATAATCACCTCTAGGGGTGGCTTCAGGGTGGCATAAGGGTGGCGACCGACGAAGTTATGGACTTGAGATTTCTTCAGGAATCTACTAACATCCCTCTTAACGCGTGGTAAAAATTTCAGCGGGGTCTAAAGCCTCTAACTATAGTTTTTAAAATAATCACCTCTAGGGGTGGCTTCAGGGTGGCATAAGGGTGGCGACCGACGATGTTATGGACTTGAGATTTCTTCAGGAATCTACTAACATCCCTCTTAACGAGTGGTAAAAATTTCAGCGGGGTCTAAAGCCTCTAACTATAGTTTTTAAAATAATCACCTCTAGGGGTGGCTTCAGGGTGGCATAAGGGTGGCGACCGACGATGTTATGGACTTGAGATTTCTTCAGGAATCTACTAACATCCCTCTTAACGCGTGGTAAAAATTTCAGCGGGGTCTAAAGCCTCTAACCATAGTTTTTAAAATAATCACCCCTAGGGGTGGCTTCAGGGTGGCATAAGGGTGGCTTCCGACGATGATATAGACTTGGGATTTTTTCTGGAATCTATTAACATCCCTCTTAACGCGTGGTAAAAATTTCAGCGGGGTCTAAAGCCTCTAACTATAGTTTTTAAAATAATCACCTCTAGGGGTGGCTTCAGGGTGGCTTCAGGATGGCATAAGGGTGGCGACCGACGATGTTTTGGACTTGAGATTTCTTCAGGAATCTACTAACATCCCTCTTAACGCGTGGTAAAAATTTCAGCGGGGTCCAAAGCCTCTAAATATTTTTTTCAAAAATAATCATTTTTAGGGGGTGAGTTACGGGTAGGTTTATAATTCGGAGTTAATAATTTAGGTATGATATTTTTCGAGACCCCCACTGTCTGTCTGGTATCAAAAAACAATAATTTACTTGTTTTTTAAGGCCCGATAGTCAGTTTCAAAATTTAATTTTTTTTTCTAAAATCGTTCGATCGAACGTTCGGAACTTCAGGCTCATCATTTTCCCATGTATTTCTTTCCAATGCATTTTTGGAACACGTCCAAAACAATAGATAAACATTTTTAACTTCCCAGTATAGGAAGTTATTGTAATCGGTCCGAAAATCGAAATCGAAAATTTCAACGTATTTTCGTCTTTCAAGGTCCCAGGAGCATTTTAAGCAAAAAATTGGGAGGAAGTATGTGTGTGTGTGTGTGTATGTGCGTACGGATGTGGTCATTTTTTCCTGCACGATATCGCGCGAACCAAAACTGATATCGGCTTCGTTGAGGTGTTGTTCGAAGCGTATTAACCGAAATATGATCTGAAAAGATTTTCATGAAAATCGGTCCAGCAGTTTTTTTGTTTGAGCGACGTAAGTGATTTTTGTACCTGCACGATATCGCCCGAACCACGAAAGATATTGACTTACTTGAGGTGCCGTTCGAAGCGTATTAGCGACAATATTATCTGAAAAGATTTTTATAATATTCGGTATAGCGGTTTTTTGGTTTAAATGACTTAAGTGATTTTTGTACCTGCACGATATCGCGCGAACTATAAAAGATATCGGCTTAGTTGACGTGCCGTTCGAAGAGTATTAACCAAAATATGATCTGAAAAGATTTTCATAAAATTCGGTCGAGCCGTTTTTTTGTTTAAGCGGCGTAAGTGATTTTTGTACCTGCACGATATGGCCCGAACCACAAAAGATGTTGACTTACTTGAGGTGCCGTTCGAAGCGTATTAGCGACAATATAATCTGAAAATATTTTTATAATATTCGGTCCAGCGGGTTTTTGGTTTAACTGATTTAAGTGATTTTTGTACCTGCACGATACCGCGCGAACTAAAAACTATATCGACTTCATTGAGGTGCCGAAAAACATTCATACATCAATTTTATATACATTTTCGTCATCCTAATCTTGTAAGTGCGCACATTAAGTTTGACATTTTTGCGAAAATATTGATAAACAATTGTGACAAATTCTCAGTATTATGCATATGGGCGATTCTCCAGAACCTTTAAGTTGAGCTAATTGGAAAAATGAAATTTCAAATTGATAGCACAACCGTGCCATGATATTTTTTGTGTTTCTTACTTCATAAATAAATGTTTTCTGGTGTAGAACATTAAAAAATTCAATGTGCATATTTTTTTTATGAAAACATGACATGACATGGTTACAATTTTGACATTTCAAATTCGGATAGTTACAATTTTGACATTCACTTAAATTACTTTTTTTTAAGATTCATGAAACAATTTAAGGGAAGGAAACGTTACATATGATTTATCTAGTTACAATAGGTCATAAGAAATTTTACGGGGATGAATTTAATGTAATATGAGCAAATTAATTGCAGTTACAACTTTGACATTTAAATGTAACCTACGTTCACGTTAGCCAGTTTTGCCCAAAAATCAACCAATTTCAACTTATTTTTGTCACAAAATGTATGCACATGTTCGTTAGTGTCTGAACAATAAGTGCGTTTAAAAAATTTTATGATAAAATGAGACAATTTGGAGTACTTCGACTTACCATGCGGGTTACAACTTTGACGTCATAACCTAGGGACAAACTTCAGAGTTGTTTTTTGGAAAATATAGTGATTTGACACTGCACCGAACACAACTGCATTTTTCCTTAAGAGTTAAACTACAACTTTTCACTTTTCACTATTTGTTTCAACGCTTCCTATCACAAATATAAATAGTTTTTCATTCAGATTAGCGCTAAAGACAGGCCGAAAAGTGACAGGTAACGGAACATTTTTTCAAATTTCATTGCAAAATATCGTTTTAAATGACTTCGTACTTATATCTCATTGCTCATTAATAATTTCTTAACACTATCGATGGCTTCTTTTATTTTTAATCTTCCTACAAAAATTGTAATTCATAAAAATTTTGAAGCGACAAGCAGGTTAAAAGTTCCGGAGAATCGCCCATATATTCTATATTGCCTATTGTTCATTTATTATTAAAATATCCAATCATAATATTCAACATCCATCATACTGGGAAGTTGATCGTGTGGACCGAAAGGGTCGAACCCACATCCCAACTAGTTTTTTTTTTAAACAGAAATTTCTGATCAGCCCCAGTGAATTACATACAGATCAGAAACAAAGGCGACACCGTTATTGTGTGAACGCCAGCGAAGCCTTAAGTAAACGAAGTTCAGATTTATATATACATATAAAATTTTTTTTTTTTAATAAACCTTTGTTTTTGCTAAATTCAATTCCGCATAATAAGTGATCAAAATTGCATCTGTAGTACAGTATGTATGAAGGTCGTGGCCCACAGCTGCGCATTGTAACATTTTTAGAGGAAAGCCTGCAGTTGTCGTTTGTACTGGCGGCGTAAGTTTAAACGAAAACAATACAATTCCTCCTATTAATGTCATTGCGGTGGTCCACAAAGGTTAGATGTTAGAATTAATTAAGATTCATAACCATTCTAGAAAGAAAGTAATTAGATACCATAATTATTTGTATATCGCAGCGAATCCCCAATTCTCCTTACATAAGAGAAGAGGTTGTTTGTTTTTTCAGATAAAATTAATAGAAATTTCCCTGCAAACTTAAGAGTATGGTGAAAAAACAGGCTAACAATAAATATAATTAGAAACAGTATTAATAATAACCGTTTTGAAGTCGAAGCTGGCACGACTGAATTTTGCAAAGCGGCACAATAGCGTAGTCGATATCGGTGTAAAGTCTTATTAGGAATAATCGTATCACAATTAAAGGGTTAGACAGATAACTTTTAAAACTTTGAAAACCAATAAATATTGTGATAGGTGCAGGAAGATAAAAAAATAAACAAACAAAATGAATATCCACTTTAAAAAATATATCTAAAAGCCGCAAATATTATTAAAAAATATTATTTGATAGATCACTTTGCGGTATCAAGGTTTAATTATAATATTATTGAAAAATACACAGTCCAATACATCACAAGAATAATAAAATACGTGTTAGTTCCAAACATATTCCGGCCATAAAATGGAGCCCAAATCTCAGTCAGAAGCAGCAGGTTCAATGGATAACACACAAAGCGCAACCCCTAACAATGACTCTAGAAACCTGGATGTATCCACCCTTAAAATTCCACCCTTTTGGAGTAGTCGGCCTGATTTGTGGTTCATCCAGGTGGAAACTCAGTTCCGAGTAAAAGGAATAACAAGCTCCAATACTAAATTCGATCATTTGGTATCGCACCTTCCCGAAGAGGTCATGGTCCTTGTGGCCGATCTCATTCTCTCTCCACCCCCAACAGAAAAGTTTGAAAGACTAAAAGCCGCTCTCCTCGAACGCAGCAGAGACTCCGAAGAACGCAGATTGGATGCGTTGCTACACAAAACGGAGCTGGGAGACGCGAAACCGTCCGAGCTGTATCGACAAATGGAGTGTTTGGCTGGTAGCAATAGCCTAGTTAATAAGCCATTACTGCAGAAGCTATGGCTAAACAAACTACCAGATCCCATACAAGCTTGCGTAATTGCGATCGAAAAAACCCAAGAACAAGAAGAAATTTTCGCAGTGGCAGATAGAATTTACGATTCCATGTCAGCAAGTAAGGTCGCTACTGTGGAAAGAGCTTCTACCTTATCTGTTCCTGACAATAACTTGACAGGCATAATTCAGGGCCTCTCAGAGCGCATCAGAACTCTAGAACTCTACCTACATCACCGAGGACGGGGAATATTTCGCCGAAGTGGATCTTCACGATCTCGCTCCAAGTCTCGCGGTCAACAAAGCAGCTTAGGTAACGAAAAACTTTGTTGGTACCACAGGCGTTATGGCCAAAAAGCCAAAAAATGCATTTCCCCTTGTGAGTCAAAAAACTCAAAATAGCAACTTCGTCCGCGGCACCGAAGTTAAGTCTTTTTCCTCGCCGTCTATTCGTATTCGAAAAGTCCTTGAAAACTCATTTCCTCATTGACACTGGGGCAGAAGTGTCGTTATTGCCAAAGAAACTCTTTCCTAAATATAAAATCAAATCGGATTTCCGTTTGACGACGGCCAATGGTGCCCCTCTGGCAACTTTCGGGTTTAAACATCTGACAATTAATTTGAATCTGCGTCACGCTTTTGACCATGTTAGCGGCGGTCGAGCACGCAATTATTGGTGCCGATTTCCTGTATAAATACAACCTATCGGTGCACATCCGACAAAAGAAGCTGGTTGACAACACAACCCAATTAGAAGTCGGATGCATTTCTCGTCGAGCGGATTCCTGCTCGCCTAAACTTTTCTCTGTCCAGGGTGATTTTGGAAGCTTACTTAATCAATTCCCGTCGTTAAAGTCACCACCACATTTTAACGCAGAGGTTAAGCACAACACGGTTCATCGCATAAACACCGAGGGACCGTTGCCTTTTTCGCGAGCTCGCAGATTAAATCCCGAAAAGTTTAAAATAGCTAAAGAAGAATTTCAAGCGATGGTCAACCTCGGAATTTGCCGTCCATCATCATCCTCGGCAGCATCTCCGCTACACTTGGTTCCCAAAAAGGACCAGAACGACTGGAGACCTTGTGGTGATTACCGCCTTTTAAATTCCGTCACCACAGCAGAAACATCCGTCGGCACTTGCGATAGATATCCCCTACCAAACATCCATGACTGCAACATTCACTTGCGAGGTTGTAGCCATTTCTCAAAAATTGACCTGGTAAGAGCGTACAACCAAATTCCCGTGGCAAGAGAGGACATATACAAGACGGCAGTGATTACTCCTTTCGGTTTATATGAGTTCACCCGCATGCCTTTTGGGCTTAAGAACGCGGCACAGACTTTTCAAAGATTTATTAACGAGGTTTTAAGCGGTCTTGATTTTGCGTTCGTTTACGTCGACGATATCCTGATAGGGAGTAAAAATGCTGAAGAACACAAGGAACATCTGCACCAGCTGTTCACACGCTTACAAGAATATGGGGTTACGGTTAATCCTAAGAAGTGTATCTTTGGTCCCCCAAATATTAATTTCCTAGGACACCAGATCTCGGCAGAAGGCATTTCACCTGCAGAGGACCGGGTCGCTGCAATTAAAGAGTTCCCAACACCCACAAACATTAAACAGCTGCAACGATTTCTTGGTATGGCAAATTTTTACAATCGTTTCATACCACAATTTGCTAATAAAGCTTCCCCTTTGTACGAGTTATTGAAAGGGACCAATACCAAGAAGATAAAACCAATTCTAGGTTGGTCCACAAGGCACGACCTCGAAACTCTGCTTGTTCATCCCGAACCCACAGTAGCAAAAGTAGCAAAACATCCGGATTCGACCTTCGAAAGGTAACCATCCCTTCTGAAGGCGTCGAGATTTGGTGTGACACATCCACGGGAACAAACAGGCCTTTTGTACCCGAAAAGATGCGACAGATCATATTCAGAACAATTCATGGGCTATCACATCCTAGTATTCGCACAACCAGAAAGCTAGTAGCGTCTAAATATTTCTGGCCCCGAATGAATGCAAATGTAAATCTTTGGGCCAAATCTTGCATTTCCTGCCAAAGGTCAAAAGTTCATAGACATACCTTCTCCCCTCATGGAAAGTTCACGGTACCAAAAGGAAGGTTTGACCACGTTCACATGGACATTGTCGGCCCTCTACCGCAGTCGCAGGGTTTCACTTACTTGCTAACCTTACGAGACAGATTCTCACATTGGCCAGAGGTCATACCTTGAAAGAATATTTTTGCTTCAAACGTTGCAAACGCCTTTCTTCAAGTCTGGATAGCCCGTTTCGGTGTACCAAGAACGCTAACAACTGACCAGGGCACACAATTTGAATCTACACTTTTCAGAGACTTATCAGCTCTCCTCGGGTCGCACAGAGTTAGAACCATCACTTACCATCCACAAGCCAACGGCTTCATAGAACGTTTCCACAGGCATCTAAAGGCCGCGTTAAGAGCTTTAGACCAGCCTAAGAAATGGTACAATTTTTTGCCATGGATAATGTTAGGAATTAGGACAGCTATCGTAGAAGATTTAGACACCTCGCCGGCTCAAATTTTATATGGACAAACCATACACCTACCTGGGGAGTTAGTCGCAGATGAAGAACAATTTCAACCAATTTCAGCTCCTTTAGCCCAAGAAATCCAAGAATGCATTGCCGCTGTTCGTACTTTAAGGTCAGTTTTAAAACCTAAAGTTAATTTTAAATTTTAATGTAACATAAGATACAAAACATATAATTTTCATAATCATAGGTACTAAGCATGCCTACCAATAAGATATAGTTCTTCCAACTTACAAATGTACACGTACAATTACGAATTATTCGAATTTTTCAAGCAAATGTATATGAATAAAATTTTTCTTTGGAAGGGGGAGTGATGTGGCGGTAGCTTTAGCAGTTGCTCAATTGCACACACGAATCGCGTCAAGTTGACACCAGTCGAGTCAAGTTAAACGCTTGAGGTATCACCACCGATACCACCACAAAACGGTTCCGGCATCCTCTCTTTCGTTACATTCCAATCTGAGCGGACCACATTCACCAAGGTCCAAGGAAACGCCATTAATAATTTTTAGTTTAAGTATATCAGTATATTTTGTTGAACGGTTAATACAGTTAATAAAGTGAATTGTAATTCTTCTCAAAGTGCGTATTTTTATGTAAAGTTCACCAAAGGGAATTAGTTGCATCATGCTTTGTGGCATTTGTCGTGTCATGCGTTTGGACACAATGCCAGCAGCCATTACATTCAACTTTACCGTCAACAATGAGATTCAGACTAATCTATATAAAAAACAAGATCTTATGAAAAAGACATAAAAGTTATGATAGAGTTGCATATTTTTATGGGGGTTGCAAAATTACAAATACGATTTTAATATTAGAACAAGCTTCTGTCGGATGGAAGGTTAAATTTCAATACCTACCTTCAGATAAGTTGGTCGCAAATTTTTGTATATGGTTTTACATATGATTGGAACATTTTGTCCAATAAATGAACGGGAAATACGGGTCGAATATTCCAAGCTCTGATAACTTTCCCCAGTTGCCAAGAATCTTAAGGAGAGGGCTACCTTCTCTTCGACCGAAATAGGCTCCCTCATCACTGTTTGATCTTTCAACAAATCACTCTTGATGAGCGATATGAGTAAAGTAAATGAATGGTCATCCATTCTTAAATAATTTTTAAATGTTGGTAAGTCCTCTGGCCCATTTAATTCTTTTGTAAGAAAAGCAAAGGAACCTTTTTCGTTCCTTGCTTTGCGCCAATTTTTTACCCATGTCCTTTTTTTGGCACTTAACTTATTTTTTTTTGGGCACAAATCCCTATTAAAACACTGGCTGCTGCAGCTACTGTAACTGCCGCTGCAGTTTCTGCATTTGTATATTCCATAGTATTTCGATTTTCTATTCCTATAACTGATATAACCGATTTGTAGTTTGACAGGAAAGCTTTTGCTCAACTGATTACCCACACATATAAAATTACCTTGTATTATACAGAGTGTTGCGTGTAACGTGTTGACTCGTGTATCACCTCCGCGCAACAAACTGACAGTGTGTTGCAGCGACACGTTGACTCGTGTATCATCCCACTAAGTTACGTTGTAGAAGATTGCGGGTTAAAAAGCCGGCAAGATGTTACTGCTGATTTGGAGAAGAATCGAATCAAGAAAATCGCGAAATTTCTCTATGACATCAGCAGAAACATCAATCCTTTTCAAGCTAATTTAGAAAAAAAAACGCGTTGTTCAATATCAGTACCGGTAAAGCAGCGACCGACGAATCCACCAATTTTCTATTGCACATCCAAGAAAACGGCAACTGTCTCAGAGAAAAGTTGTAACGGTCGGCATGCCCGAGGGATCAAATTTTCGTTCACCACACCCCGTAATAACGTAATAAGCCCTGTCCCAGAAGCCGCCAGAAAAATTCGTTATTAATTGCCGCAATTTACCATTGCTAGGCAATGGACATGACCCCCAACGAACTTTAAAGAATCCCTCATTTACACCCTGTAATCTCATCTATTTCCCCTTATTGGCCTCTTCTCTAAATAATTCTTATCCACTGTTTTATTGCCCACGCAACACCTTTCCCCATGGACGCCTCGAACGGCGTCATGTCCCTTGACCAATGGGAGCACGACACCAGGCAATTTCCAGAAAAAAAACCGCGCGTCACTCAGTTTATTTGGTATGTGTAGGATAGGGAAATGGGATGAGATTATTATCCACCTCTTCCATCCCACACAAATTATTCTGCAATCCTTCTATGCTCGCGCCAACGCATTGCCCATAAAAAGGCGAAGTTCGAGAAAATCACGAAAAGGAAGCCGTGACCTTTTCTTGGTGTGCGACACTGCGGTCGGGGGGGGGATAACCAAAGTTTTGGACAAGAAGCGTTGCTTGAGTCAGTCGATCGACGGACACGAAAGTAAGCAGGAGTCATAAAAAGGTCGGAGCCCAAAAAAACAAAAGAAAAAAAAAGAAGAAGTCAGTTTTTTTATTTGGTGTTCCGTTTTTTGGAAAAACTTTTATGCCAATAACGCTTTCAAAATGGTTGTGCGACCGTATATAGCCGTGTAAGTTCTGGACGGAACGGTTCTTTTTGTATATAATGAAAGTTAAGTGAGGAAAAATTAAATTACCAGAAATAGGAACAGAAATAAGGTGTTATTTCTCGCCTGAAAAGTTCTTGTTTTGTGTCTGACGAAATTCGTGAAGAGACAGTGAAAGTATTAACTTGGCACCTTCCTTAATGCAAATAAACCCAAGTTCAGTAACCTATAATGTAGTGTAAAGAAATATTGGCGAATTTTTTTATTATTTGTTGAGAAAATAAGGCAACACATCCCCATTGCATTGGAAATTTTTTTTTCATGTCTCGGCAAAAGTGGTGTATATATTCAGGAGGAACAGAGCCCTAATTCACTTGTTCGATCAACTAACTCATCGGCCAACAGAATTACCAAAGCAAAGCGGTAGTAAAAATTGAAGTAACATCTTAACAAAAGAAACGAGACAAAATGGAGGAAAGATAGAAGAAAAAAAGGTAATCCAAGTAATTTTATTCTTACTCTTGAAGAAAACTAAGAAAGGAAATCTGTTCCAACACAAAACTAGAAAAAAAGGACACTCTTGATGATAAACTAATAAACTAAATAAGTCCTAAGCTTTACTTAAGTATATGTAGATATAGAAATAAGATACTAGAAATAAACAAGGAACAAAGCTTCTTAGTTGTAGTAAATATATTTAAGTTCGATAAGTATTTGAAGAGGAAGAAAGTGTATGAGCCGAGGTATGCTTACGCATGCTTTTTCCTTGTGATTTTTTTAACTTGTTCATAAACATATATGAAACAAAAGTGTACACGTGCACATATATTTTGTTCATTCTTCTTAATATCAATTCATAACTTTTTATTGATTATAAAAACATCATTTGTGAATGGATATATTTGTTTTATCTTTATTTAAAATTAAGCACAAGAAGTGATACAAAAATTTTCAGTAAAAATTTTGTTGGGTATGGATCCATTTCCCTTAATGTTACATTTTTTTTTAACATAAATTACGAAGAAATAAAACTATGAGAAACGAATCATTCCGAGTGTTGATTCCCGTTCAGGTATAAAGTGATCGATCACTGAAAAACAAAAAGAAAAAAAAACCAGATAAAGAGAAAAGAAAAATTATAATATTAAAAAAGAAGCTAGTAAATATTATGTTACATTTTCATTTTGTTTCGTCACTCATTCCGAAAATGAGATGAACATTTTTTTTGTATATATTTAGTTATTGGAATAAATAATACTTTTAACTGGTGTTGAATTTGAAACAAAAAGGGATTCTTGCTTTCTTCTTTGAATATATATATCCACCATTATTTGTTTTTCTCAGATACGGCGGTAAGTAATAATATCGGCGGAGTAGTCCTTTGCCCCATTAAGGGAGTCACGCAATGTTTCTCTTTGGACCACTTGTCTAACAATTTTTTTTTCTTCTGTCGATCCCAATTGTACCATGTAGGTTGGCGTGGGAGGACCGGAACATGGGACCTGTGGGGAGGTTGTGCACCTTATCCCAAGACAATGTAAGTACCAGTAATAGTTAGATTCTTTTTCAGCATTCTACCCCGATCTAGTCCGACCGCGTGACTGCGACCCAGAACCCCCTTTTGCGCTCTCGATGGCCCCGGACGGTTTCCCCTATCGCCCTATCATGATTTTTATTGTATGGTTCTCAGCGGCACGAAATTTAGTTTGGTTTTAAACTGTCACCCTTTTTTATGGCTCCCTACACGCCAAACCCCCCCCCCCCATCCGGCGAGCTAGCCAGAGCATCGCTAGTCGTGCCCAACCAGGTGTAGTGGAGGCAAATCAACTCTTGGCGATATCTCTTCTCAGGACTTCGTCCGGCCACTCTTTTGGTCACTAATGACCCCGTCACCTTTCTTTATTTTTTTGTAATTGTTTTAAGAAAACGTGTTCCATCCAGCTTTGCTTCGAGCGTAAGCTCACTAGAACCCCCGACAGTTACAAAGTTCATCGAAGAATGCGCGTCGAAAGAGGAGAGATTCGAGAGTCCGATCAAACATATTAAGACTTTCAGTTTCGTGAATACGAAGAAAAAGAAAATCAAAATCGCGGGTAAAGTCATGAAGGTGAAAATGCAAAGAGATCTTTTCGGTAAACTCCTCGGAATTTCCTTGCGAAAATTCATCCACCTCGAAAAAACACTGTCATTTCCCTTAGCTCCGGTTCCTTTGGCACTTTGTCACATGGACGGAGGTATTTGCAAGCCAAATAAGTCAGAGTTACTCGCAAAATTAGAGTCTGATGCTGATCACTCCATGCCATCACACATTGATGTTACGATAATCGATGGTTTTTTTTGCTGCATACAATGAAAAATTTATCGTCGACATTCCGAAACGTTTCAAAGCAAATTTTACAGACCGTTTTACGAACTACTGCTTCGACAGTCATTGTCTCGTTTGATCAGTATTTCCCCAAGTCTATCAAGGATACTGAACATAATTTGCGTGGTACAATAAGGGGAAAGCAGTATCAGATTCTAGGACCGGAGCAAGAGCGTCCTTCGGATTTCGCGACTGAATAATTGAGAAACATAAATTTCAAGGAGGCTTTTGTCAACTTCTTGATAAACGGTTGGGCGAATGTGGAAATGGCTAGTTTCCTCGGCAATAAAATCCTTTATGTCAATTTTGCATCGTGTTTCAAATTTCAAAAACAAGAAGACGCAGTTGTGAAGTTCGAAGAGCCAAGCTTGTCGTGTCCATTACACGAGGAATCTGACACAAAAATCATTTTTCACGCGTGTAAAATCAAGGACAAATCTAACGTCGTCATTCGATACTCAGATACCGATATTTTGGTTATAATGCTCGGTAACATGCAACGCGTCTGCGAGGACGTCAAAATCTGGTTTCACGTTGGCGTCAAAAATAATGAAAGGCTCATCAACGTAACTGAAATGTAGGCGAAATTAGGTCCAGAATTATGTTCGACACTTCCAGCGTTTCATGCCTTCACAGACTGCGACTTTAGTCCTGCTTTGTACAGAAAAGGGAAAGCGAAACCGTTAAATATTTTGCGGAGCAACAAAGAGTACTTGAGAGCTTTTTCAGATATGTCAAAGTACCCCGATTGCGACTTTGCGGCGATATTGTCGATTGTAGAGAAATATGTTTGTCATTTGTACGGATGGGAAAAAACAAAGGAATGTGGGAGTTGAAACGTTTTTAAAGACCTACAAATGCCAAGATAACGAGCAAACACTCAACATCCATGTTAAAAACTTCCATGCAAATCGGAAATCCTTCAGCACAGCCTAAGATCCGCTTATAGCCTAGTATGCTGTTCAAGCGAAATTTTCGTTTCCTATACAAAACCTATGTAAAAAAAATGACAGCGAAAACTGCTACCGAAATTTTTATCTCCGATTTCGTTAGATGGTACGCAGTTCGACCGAAAAAAAACTGAATTCCCAGCCACCACCCACAGGTGGCGCCACGAACCGTGGAGACTTTTTTCCGTAGCAAATATATGCCCGGGCATTTATTCCATACGGAAATTTTGACATTTCCTCGAAATTGACATTTGCGCCATTTGTGAGTTTGAGTTTCTTAAACATGGAGGATGAACTTTTTGATATGAATGAATCGGAATCTTGTAAAGAAATTTCTATCAACACAGTCAGCATTCATGAAAAAAAATCATGTAAGAAAAAGAAGGCCTTGTTTACAAGTAGTGAAAAGAAACTATTAGCGGCTTCCGTGAAGGAACACGAGGTAATCTGGAACCTTCAAAATGAGCTCCATTTTAACTGCAATGCCATTTCTAAGGCTTGGAGGGAAATTTCTTTAAAGTTGAATAAGCCAGGTATTATTTGAGTTTAATAAAAATTTTAATATACATGTTAGAAATATAATGTTTCGCTTTTTTCAGTTGAGGACTGTAAATCTGTTTGGAGCTCGCTTCGAAATGGGCGACGCTATCGGGCAAAAGTTGCCAAGCAGCGCAAATCTGGAAGCGCCTGCGAAGAATTAATACCAGAGCCTTCTTTAGAAAATGATGCCCCATCCTGGGAATTCGCCGAGGATTTGTCATTCTTACCAGATGCGACAATGAAAAGAAGGTATTAGAGAAACTGAAATTCTAGACCAAAAGCAGCTCCTATTTTTTTTTGTAATTTCAGGACAATTTCCACCAGCACCGTAAGTAGTGGGCAAAGTTTTGGCGAAAGTAATGAACATGGACTTCGAGATTGTTCCAACTATTCTTATGTAAGTAGAGAAATTCTCTTGCTTAATAAAAAAAACTGAATATTTCATTTTTTCCATAACTAGGCTAGTACAGTGAGCAGAAAGGGGAGAGAGAAAGCCGGAGAAAGCGCAGCAAAATTAGCTGACTCCATTGAAAAATTAGTTACTTTGCGGCAACAAAGCGTTGGCCATATAAATTTAGTACACTATACCATGCTGGCGAGTATCGACAGAATGTTGCAGAAGCTTCCGGATGATGCTGTGGAAGAATTAAATGTCAAATTTGTGAATTTAATTTACAGTAAAATGATGAGTATAAACTCAAATAATGGAAATGTATAAAAGTTTCTAATAAATGTTTCTATAACTTGTGTTTCTATAACTTGTGTTTCTATAACTATTCTCCTCCTATAAATACAGCCTGTGTTTGTCACTTCAAAGAACCAACTGTAGAGTTGAAGTATTGGTTCAACTGTTCTCGAATTAATTTTCATTTAGGAAAAAGGAATTAAATATGAAAATTGTAAATTTATTTTACAGGTAAATTATGAGTATAAACAGTTCAAATAATTAAAATGTATACCAGGTGCTAGTTTTTTATAAATGTTTCTTGTCCCTAAGGGTCTATAAATACAGCCTGTCTTTGCCACTTCAAGGAACCAACTGTGGAGTTGAAGTATTGGTTCAACTGTTCTCGAATTAATTTTCCTTTACTAGTGTGGCGGCCTCGAAAAGGTGTTATCGTACCAGCAAGTAGCGTGTCATCACTTAGCAAACTCCTCCATTCCCCTTCAACAAGCTTCCCGTCCACATCGTAATAATCTGCATAATTTGCAGGACAATAATTCCCCTTACTTATCTTCAGCAAATAATTATGAAGGAAACAGCAAGCCATAATGATTTTTTGGGCTCTATCTGGCGAGCAAAACATTGTTCTTCGCAAACATAACCATTTCGTGCATAAAATTCCGAATGCATTTTCGACACAACGCCTAGCTCTGCTCAGCCTGTAATTAAAAATGCGTTGCTCATCCGCCAACTTGTTCCCCTTTCTCCCTGAGTACGGCTTTATTATCCTTTTGCAAAGAGGGAAAGCATCATCTGCAACAAAAACATATGGCATTTTTGTACCATTAACTGTTGTGTCTTCCGGAAAAGGTAAATTATCTTGCAGCACACCCTGGCCGAAGTTTGATGCTCCAAACACGTTGGCGTCACCTTCGCTGCCATAAGCACCTACATCCATATAAATGAACTTATAGCATGCATCCGCAACACACATTAGGACAATACTGTAATGTCCCTGAAAATATTATCACTCACTTAATTAAATTTATATTCGACTTATAATAAAATTATCACCTTGTAGTTATAAAACAAACTTCCTGAATTGTTGGCTACATGTTTGCCATCAATTGCCCCGATGCAATTGGGGAAGTTCCACCGTGAATTAAATTCGTTTGACGTAGCTACATAGGACGTTTCATTTAAAACTGGCAGGGTAGATTTTAATGCTAAACATATAGAATCGCAAACGTCGTCAATTATTTTACCCAAATGTTGCTTGCTAATCCTATAAATAGAAGCAACGTGCCTCTGCGGTGATCCTGAAGCAAAATATCTGCGGAGTGAATATAATTGATTTTATAATTGTTGTTATATATAACGATTCAATCCATACTCAATTACTATGGCTAATTTTTCTTTCGTTGTTATTTCATCATCTGGCCTTGTATGTTTTTTTGGCAACAAATATGGTTCAACCAATTGAAATAAATTTTCAAAGTCCTCTACACTCATGTGGAAATTTTCATGAAAAATTTTTGTTTCTAATTTCATGTCTGAAAACTGCAATTTATTATATTTTAAACTACAATTTACTTTCTATTTTTATTTAAAAATACATCTGAGCCAAATCTGCCCTTATGTTTACGCTCCTTCAGATATGGAATAACCCTGCTTGAAGGCGGCTTTTTTAATGACTTCGTTATTAAATTGTGCAAAGTGGTTGATGCTTCAATTATAATTTCATCCATTATTTCATCATTAATTATATCCATATTTGCAAAAAAATAATAAACAAAATAAAATTTCTGATCGTGTTCGTGTGGTTATTTTGGCAGCTGTCACTTCCGAAATGTCTCCAATTTTTAATCTACACTTTTCTCCAAGACTATTTTTCGTGGAGATTTTAAATGCCCAAAAGGCAAGCGGAATTTTCGCTCGGACTGCACACCAGGCTTATACCGGAAAAATGTGGAGCAACTCCTACGCACAAAACCTCACGGATTTGGTGCCAGAGGACTGTGGATGGCAAAAAAATGGAGACAAATTGGACTTCAAATGGTTTCAGGGCGAACAGATGCCACACATCGTCGGAGACATTGTACTCGAGACAGAGGGTGAAGAAAAAACTCCAGACGGCGAAACTTTGCCAGGTACACAATAGTAATTACAATAACAGTAAAACATTCGAGGTGCACACGATATTTTATCCGCCAGCGAGATTTTCTGTCTGCCGGACTTCAGAGAATTACGAAAGGTTAATCAAAAGTGGACTCTTGCAGCGGCGACTTTGAGGATCACTTAAAGTAAGTTTGTCCCGCGAATCGATTGTAAGCACAGTATTTTTACATGTGCAATATGGTCCTCTGTAACCATGTAAAATTTGGGCAACGATGAAATAAGCCAATTTTTGAAATTTTTTTGCAAGTTTGCGGGCTTGTTACTGATTGATTGTCCCGCCAAACAAATGTAAGTGGTCGTTTTTCGACATCGTCTGATGTCAATTGACAACCCCTCAAAATATTAATGGCGATGATAAGAGTTTTTTTACCTAATGGTTATTACATGTTGTCAACGCTCCTGACAACAAAAGGTCTCGAGGTGCGATGTAAGTGGTCAGTTTCTCTGATTAGGACAAACAAATTGACGACTCTGATATACTTTCATTGACGATGAAATCGGCACATTTTTACTGTCGCTGGCTCCCGGACTAATAAAATAAACATAAATCCATAAATAAATTTTATAAAAGTAATTGCACTTTAAAATGCTACCGTTTTTAAAGCTCCAATCTATTTCTTTCAATTCTCTCATAATTACTTTTTAAACACGAATTTTGTGAACCCTCTTTCTTTTTCATCTTCCATTTTTTGTTTCTTTAGTTTGTATATTTTTTCATGAATTTCGTTCTGGCGCTTTAAAAGTTTCTGATTTTCTTTGGTTTTTTCTACAAGTCTTTTTAAATTTATATTAATTTCTTCAGTAGCTTTTATGTATCTTTCCATAGATTCTTCTTTCTTTTTGTAGATTTATCTTTCTCATTAATTGATCTATTTTGCTTGTTTATATTTACAAGTTCTGGAGTCTCGTTTTCTTGATTTTCTAATCTAAATTTGGACAAAGGCTAGATATTGCATTGTCGCAAACTAAGTCGCGTACATCCTCAAAAATGTTTCCGTCGAGTTCATGGTTTCTTTCTCGCGGTTCTAATATGCATCCAAAAGTTCTTACGTTTTTGAGCCCACTAACAGAGGCTTCTAACCCAGCATACTTTCATCCATATCAGTAATGAGCTTTTCCTGGTATGGACCACCACCGGTCTTCTTTTTATTATTTTTGTTAAAACTTAATTTGCCTTTGGTTTTACACTTCATGTCTAAAATTAGACTTAGGTTAGAAAAAAAATTATTTAAATAAGAATTGTACCTTTTTCCACTCATTCAGTAGTTTTACTGGAGGCCCCTTTTCATTTAACTTCCCAGTGATTTCACCCCATAAATCCTTTGAAGTTTTTCTTCCTTGCGAAGTTTTTAATAAACCTTTCGCAAGATCGCTGTGATCTTTCATGAAGTCGCATAGAAATTTTTGCTGTTCGTTATTAATAGTGTTTCGTAGATTTAGTAAATAATATTATAAAATTGGTTGAAATAATATTCGACATTAAAAAATAAGTAAAAAAGGAGACCACGACAAATTTGAAATGAGGCACCCACTCTGGCGCCTATTAACCCTAGGATTCAGGATGAGGTCTGGCCAGACCTTTCGACTTTTTGAACGTGTGCTACTTTTTTGTAAGACAGCGGAGAGCGGAATGGTTCCATGACTTTGTTATGCACGACGAGACAAACCCAAGGAAATAACTAAAAATCCGAAAAAATTGTTCTATCATTGATAAATTTTGCTTTTTATGTTGTTTCGTGAATGCAACAGTATGAGGTCTAGCCAGACCTCATATGAGGTGTATGAGATATATGGGCATTTTCAAAAATTCAGACGACCGCAGCAGTCGTTTCCGTCAATTGTTCAAATCAGGGGTCGAAACCGTAACCTCAACCGTAACCGTAATCATTTAATAACAGGATTATTTTTAGTAACGGTAATCATAACTGTAATCGAAACGTTGGATTTTTCCTAACCGGTTTCAATAACCTTAACCGATAACTCTGTGACCCTTATTAATCGGTTCTACGAATGGGTTACCTGAGTTCCTAGAAAAGAGATAAAAGGAAATAATAGACGAAACAAATTTGAAAGTTTTCAAATGACTAATCTCGATTAAGAAAAGTAAAATGCCTTTTTAATAGATTGTGACAAATGTGAAGTGTAAAATTTGACATTCAACATTTTTACATGAAAACTTACTTCACAAAAAGTCTAATCTCGTTAATGGTCTGTGAACCAAAGGAACGGGGTGGATATCAAAACGCTGCTGAAATATTTTGCACCAAACGTTTGTCATCGAGTGCCAACGTCCTGAAATATTGGAACACAGAAGAAATCAACCCATCTTGTAACAATTGGCTAGGGTTGTAATTGGTGTCCGGCAACACAAGCCAGTGTCGAACGATTGTTTTCTGGCTTAAAATTTACTGTCAGCCATCTTCGCGCGAAATCAGATGGTGCTCTGGTTGACGCGATTACCTTAATTCGAGCGAACTACTTTTTCGGTTTAACTGCATTGGTTTGAGTAGTTAGTTTGAAATTTATATTTTTAATAGTGTCCAAAAATGTTAAAAAAATTTGATTTTTAATTAAATTTGTTATAAACATGAAATTGATTGGTATTCCTCATGATAACTCTAGTGTAACAGGTTAGGTAACCGGTTAGAAAAAATTAATCGTAATCATTAAAAAATAAATAATCGTAACCCTAATCATAACCCGAACGATTAAAAATTGTGTAACCGTAACAGTAATCGTAAGCTTTATTCGTTTCGGTTTCAACCCCTGGTTCAAATCTTCGAACATTTGAATTCGTTTGACTGCTTCGACTGCTGCAGTAGGCTGAATTTTTGAAAGCACCAATAATTAGGATTGTATAATTATTGCTCGTAATAAATTTTTGTGTACTGACGTGGTGGTGTCTATACTTGGTAATTGATAAATATATGTGTTTTTATAACTTTCAAATAATAAATCAATTTGAGTGTTTTGTTTTTTGTGTTTTGTGAAGAAAATGGTACCTAATCGCGATGCTAATGAGATTGAGGCATTGAAGTATTTATTGGAGCGCAGAAATCGTGGAAATGTCACTGAGGCCCAACGACTGGCTCTCGATGAGAAAATCGCACAGTTCTTGGGCAATGAGAGTGATGAAGATGATGTGGACGACGACGACTATGTACCGAATGATGTAGCTTCCGACGTCGAAAATGAAATTGAATTGGAGGTAGGTGATAGCGAAGACAGCAGCGATACCGGAGATTTGTATAATGAAACGGTGGAAGCTGCAGCTGTTCTGCATGGCATTTGCTGGTGCTTTCAATGCCAATTCGCAGCCAACAAAAGAATTGTGGGCTAAATACAACTTTGACATCTACAAAGCTACCATGTCGCTCGAGCGATTTCGAGAAATAACAAGGTTCATCCGCTTCGATAACGGCAACACTCGTGAAGAACGCCTTCTTGCCAGCAAATCGGCAGCAATCGATGATGTTTGGCTAATGTTGATGTCTAACTTGGAAAGAGCCTACATTCCGCATGCTAATCTCACCGTTGATGAGCAACTATTTCCATATCGTGGACGGACTCGGTTCACTCAGTATATACCGAGTAAGCCTGCGAAGTATGGCATCAAGGTGTGGTGGCTGTGTGACTCAATCACCCATTACCCATTGAAGGGAATCATATATACGGGAAAACTGCTAGGTGCTCTCCGTGAAACCAATCAAGGTCAAAAAGTGGTATTAAATCTCGTTGGCAGATACGTAAACACCGGCCGTACCATTTACGCGGACAATTTTTTCTCGACGTATGATTTGGCAATACATTTTATGCATCAGCGCTTGGGGTATGTGGGCACTGTCCGCAAGAATAAAGCGTTCCTCCCACCTGAAATGATCGACCCGAAACGTGCACCTTTGTCGACTGTATGGCATGGCTAAGAAAAAAAAACCGGTATTACTAATTTCCACCGGTTAATAATAGGGTACCCGACGAGGTCCGCTTAGGTAGCTTCCCTAGCGGATGGTACACCTTCTTGCTCAACTTAGTAGACAGTGACCAAGTTTCCAGGCTATAACACACTATAAGCCACCAGCAACGGTACCGCAGAAATTTCCCAAAAATTCTTCCTCAGATCGTTTAGATCACATCATGGTGAGCTCTATCCGGATCCGAGCACACTCTGATCCGTTTCCATAGATTTCTCCCTGCGGCTACCACAGTGTTAGCTTCCCTTCATTTCTCCAGCAATGACGCCTCCGAGGCGTACGTCGTCAATTCAGGCATTCATATGACTCTACGCCGATTGGTATCTGCTCCACCTGCTCCACTAGCTCAGTCGGAAAAGCATGAGACTCTTAATTTCAGGGGTGGGTCGAGCCACACGTGCCTCATAAAGGCCACTGAATTCTAAAAAAGGATCTAACTAGTCCCCACCAAATCTAGGCAATTACCGCTATGAAAAAAAATCTGTCACACCAACTGGTACAATACCAAACTACTCGGCTTACCCTCATTTTAAAGTAACTAAGTGTTAAGTTCCAGTTTTGTGGACTTAGGACCACATTCATGTTAAAATAAATTCCAATTTCATGTTAAAATAAATTCAAAATCCCTCAGCTATAGGTAAAAACTTCAGCCGTTCTATAGACGTAAGCGGAAAGCAAAGAATGAGCTCCGTTTATCTTTTTCGCGCCCCTTCTCTCCTGACGGCTACGAAACGACGCGCGTTGTAACGGACGCTCTGGTAGACTGGTATCACTTCGCACAAGAACGGGGAGCCCCACCGGAAACCTCGGTCCCCAAACTAGAATCTTATCCAACCGGAATTCTTTCATATAATACACCAAATAACAACTTTTTTTTTCTCATACATTTATCTTTGCGAACCTTCTGGGATAATCCTATATTTCCGACTAAGTAGATTGTGTATTTGTCACCGATTTCTCATCCGTAGCCTTGACCGCAGCCACTAAGACAAAAATAACGAATCCCCTTTAAGAAATTATGCAGGAAAAATTCTGGTCTTTATTGTCGACGAGCTACCAGCACTTTTCTCGACGGTAAAGGTTAATTCCTAGCTCATCAAAAAAAAAAACCCGCGGCACGACGGCTGGCCACCCATACCGATGGACTTTACGAGAAGCAGTGCATGTACGAGTGAATGTCGTAGGACATGGTGAGATTGTTCATAAAGAAAAAAAAAACAAAGAAAAAAAATATATGGCGTGAGCGGAGTACCGCTTTGGAGAGGCGGGAGATGAGAAAGTGTGGGCTGCGAAAAGGACAGTTTTTGGTTGAAGGTGCGAGTGGACATCGTCTAAAAAGTAGCTCCAAAAGTATATTTTTTTATTGTGACAAAAGAAAGTAATTTTGCAAATTGGAAATATAAAAAGGCGACCGGGTGAACCCCTGGAGACCCCTTAACCGGACGCCTTGTGCGGGCCCTGGATGGTTGCGGATAAAAATTAGGTGAAAAATTGAAGGAATTTTTTTTTTGCCACGGAGTCCACATGGCGGCTTGCATACATATTCTGGAGGCCGAATAACTGCGGAAAATGTGCTATTGGCTGCAACTAAATTGATGCTGTTTTTATCAAGAGGAGTATGCAGTATTAGGTGCAGTATCATAAGTCGAGTTGAACGCTGGATGATCAAGGTGAAATATATTAAGTGCTATTTAGTTCCACTTACAAGTGAGGTTAGGTCGAAGATGTGGACAGAAACGCTGTCCTAATAATCGCATCTCCCGTAAATTATTTTAATGAAAGTTATTATGGAAATTGTTCTGTCGATCATTTGCTAAATATGAAAATTTGTATGTAATGACACGTTGGAGCTCGTGCATAATAAACCGTTAGAATCGTATGTAGCTCAAGCGGAAAACAAAGAAAAAAAACGGAAAAAGACTGTAATTTAGCGGAATTTTATCTTCTTTATATCTGAACTCGAGTAGCGGTTTAAGTTAATCAATGGAGTAGGAGAGCTAAAACGGGAGTTACAAATATCTTAGTTATAGTACATTAACGTTTAACCTTAACAGTATTTAAATGATAGAACCTAACTTAGTTTGTCGGTTTAAATAAAATAGAATATCTTAATTTGAATCTATAAAGAAAATAAAATGGAGTCTTGGCCATGAAACGAAAATAAATATGAATTGATACACTGGTTCTGAAAATCGGTGAATAAATCGTTTTGTTGTGCATAAAGAGAAAGACCAAGTTTAAAATAATTGGGAAATATTTAACAGTAGTAAGGTTGCAACCAAAAATGTTTTTTTTTTAATTTTTTATTTCATAAGTTTTTTTGGGCATTTAAGAAATTTTTTTGCATGCAAACATTTATATTTTGATTAGTAGTGGATAAGCTATGAGTTAAGTATGTTGAATTAAATCATATCATAGTACCATTATATTAACTAAATTTCAGGAGAATCCTTATTAAATTCGTATGTCTATATATATTAAATATCTAAACTGTAAATATAAGTGGTCACAAAACGATAACATGTATGAGGAATTTGTGTAAGACCATATGTACGCACAGCACAAAGAAAAGGAATTTACAGAAAATGGCTGATGTATAGGCCACGAGTTAACTTTTTTTTCTGATATATTTTTATGTATTTAATTTAACTAGCTTCCTTTTGTTAAGCCAGAAACGACGCTTTCGTATTAGAGGTAGTTATTATTATCTGTGAAGTAACCATTTTGGATTTTTTTTTTTTTTTTGAGAAAAAGGTATAATAAGTGAGGAACCCTTAGCAGGTTTTGATAGACAGAAATTTCGTTTATTTTTTCCGACATTAGTGCCGTATAGAGATTAGATACAAAGTTAATCACTTAGTTTTTTTACTGAAATATGTAGAGGAGCGTGGGGTGAGCCGGGACACACTTTGTTCAAGGCCTTATAAAACCTAAATAAACAATTTTTTTTTCTTATTTTGACATCCTATCCTGCAGATGGTTTCAATACCTTTCATTATTTGTCACTTTTAATATTATTACTTTATATTTTCAATAATTTCTAATCGTTTAAAAAAAATGTCAAATCGGCAGTTCCGAAAAATCGTGGGGTGAGCCGGGACACGATAGAAAGAGCAGGTGAAAGTGGCGTTTATGTTTTTTAAACAAACGCGTGGTTATCACATTTTTTGAGGTTATCACAAATTCCATGTTAACTCTAAAAGATAACATACTAACGAATACTTTTTATTAGCTTACCTTTGTTTTAGTCTTAAAAACCATAAAATTAGGCTTCCTTAAACTCCGAGAAAATAAAACTTTGTGGAGTGTCGATATTTATTAACAATCTTTACTAATAAAGTGATGCAGGCGCTGACCTTCAATTCTCATAAAATAATGTAGAGGGCCAATACAAACATAATTCACTAAGAATTACCAACATAAAAACATTAACAACAATTAAAAAAGCACTGTCCCGGTTCACGCAACCGTCCCGGCTCACCCCACGCTCCCCTACTGTCATAATATAAGGATTTTAGTATTTGAGATGATTAATTCAGTATATAGGCGATAGAAAACATAACAAAACTTTTGTCTAGAAGTCAGAAAATCGAAGTTTAGATATCTGACGAACTTGTTGTTGAAAGTAAAGCGATTAGTTTTAAGGCGTTTAGAAATGTATAGTATATAGGAGCATTAAATGCATTGTTATGGAAATAATTTGACGAGTTTATCTGTTCCACTATGCAAGGTGCTATTGGTATCAAATTTTGTTTCAGATATAATAGTGGATATCATGAGTTGATCAATTAAGCGAGTAAGGATGGCCCTCCGGCTACACAGAGAAAAATTTGGGAGTAATATTCTAAGTCCCGTTCTGGATTAAAATTAATTTTAATATATTTCGGTGTTAAATTTTACTCTTTTGAAAAGATTGCAACAATTTTAATAAAAACTAGGATTAATATTTAATGCATACAGACGTAAATGCATTACTTTAATGCTCTTAAGGAGTAAAAAGTATTCCACTTAAGTATTAAAATCTCTCTACTCTCACCTTTTATTAATATGTAATCGTAGAGAAGATTAAATTTACAATTTACTCCAGCCTAAGATTAAAATCTATTCCAAATAAGCGGTAGAGTCGTTGACAAATGCGCATTTTCGTTATTTCGTCATTCTGAGTGAGTCTTGGTCAGTGATAGGACGCATGTGCAGTGAAGTAATTAGTGCAGTGGTTTTAAAAGTTATGTGCAAAACTAAGTTTTCTAACATGACAACATATTTTGCCAGGATTGCAGCAAGAAATGAAAAGAAATATATTCTTGTAAAAGGGGAGCAAGCTGGATTAACTTGCTCCAATTTTGTTGAAGCAGGTAATTATAATAGGAGGTGAGGTGGTAAAGGCCATTTTTCGCCAATCAACACCTCCTTTATTGAGCCAGTGTCCAGTTAAGTACTCAAATATTGTGAATCTTAGCTATGAGAGCATTCAATTTCGATTTGAATGAGTTTTCACACTTTGAGGACCAAGACGGTTATTGCATTCCAGAAGAGATTTTTTTAGATGTGTTGAGTACTTTTACTTCAAATCAATTTGGACTGAAAGCAGTTCTTAAGACTGGTACGATAGCAGATTAATATTTTTCTAAATTAATGTTATACTCCTGTCATACTGCGACGAAATTCAGAATATCGAGTATTCTCAATTTCAGAAATATATCACCTTTGAATTTCTTAAAAAAAATTTAGAGGAATATTCCATTAAAAGGAGATTTTGACATAAATTCGACTTTAATTTCAAAGCAATATAATCATATTATGGAATTTTTCATTAAAAATTACATTTTTCTTATAATTATGTATATCTAAGATCGAGCAATGAATATCCTATGCAAGTCCGATCATCCTGGTGTGCCTTTGAGAATGAATGCTTGTATGGGACCATCTTTAGTTGCCACTAGTTCTGTAATTTAATTAACAACACATACTAATTTATCATAAATTAAGTTAACTTTTATCATAGGCTCTTAAATCATTCATTATTAAAAATAATTCATCTTATATACTAAGCGAATATGAAAATAATTCAGCTTTAACAGATAAAGCAAGGAGAAAGTTTGTTAGCCTTGCGGTAGCTTTTATGGAGGAAAATTTTGGACTCTATCCTAATAAAGAAGAAAAAACTGCTGTAGCCCATGCATGTATAAAACTTTTTCCAGCTTATAAAACAAAGGATAGCAAATTGGGTGGAATTGTAGGTATTAATTTAAAAATTTTAGCCGCCAGGCCTGAGTTTTAGAAACGATAGTCAACTAGAACTCTATTATAATATTTTTTTTTTTTTTTTTTTCATTAATATAATATATATATTACACCTAATTCTTTTTTTACACGGTAGATAAGTTCCTTAGAAAACCTTAGAAATGTTTAGTTTAGCTCGGCGTGCATTTTACCTTCGTCTAATTCCAAGTTCTAAACATTCATAATATTTACCAAAATTTCAATTAATAGGACCTTTTTTTTGATGGAAAAGAGGGATATTTGATTACTAAATTAAAAAACGAGCAGTCAAAAAGCAGAGCAATTGAAAAAGAGGAGGGGACGTATAAAAAACAGAAGTTGTCTTGTTCAAGTGACGCAGAAGGAGACTCTTTCGGAAGCGAAGAAGACGATTTGATTTTTCTAAAATATGCGGTGGCACCTGCTCAAAATGACAGAATAAAGCAAAAATTAATTTCAACCCTTGATATCAGGAGGAACTTGCTTTTAAAACCTAGTGTAGATTTACAAGAAACATTTCCCTTTTTCTTTGTGGATCCCACATTGGTAAATTATTTGTATATCAACTGCAGTACTTAAATTCATAGAGCTTTTGGTTATTTACAGATTCTTTTTGAATACGATCTACGATGGCCGAATACTGAACAATTTTCTCATGAATTGAATACCTTTTTTGAAACCCTTTGTAACAACATATTTGATGTCGCATAGTCTTTCGGCTACAAGGAAACTGATTTAATATTGGCGGAACCAAACTGGGCAAGATCAATATTAACATTTTTTTGTTTATTGAAACTTTTGCCAGAAACTCCATCGGGAAAATTATCCAAAAATCGTTCTACCTTTCCTCAACAAGTAGACAGTTTCATATACTTCACAAAGGTAAATGAAATAAGAAAATAACATAACAATTAGATTTTAAATAAAAACACTTTCAGGATAATCTTGGGGACGAAAACAATTTTACTAATATTTATCCCTTTATATTGGCAAGAGGACCAAACAGAGCAGCAATAGAGCAATTCTACATTGTTGTCCAGGGTAAACTAATAAACATACCTACAAATTTTACTTTTAAGGAAATTTTTGATTTGTTTTATAAAATCCACTACGTTTTTGACTTGCATTATAGCAAATCCCTTAAACACTTCTTAATATTTTTCGAAAGTTTTGGTTATAAAAATAACATAAATAAACCATCTAAACGATCTCAAGAAATTTACCACAGATTGACTTCAAATACTACAGGTTAATATCAATCAGAATTCAAATATGCAGAATTTTAAATGTTATTTATGTAAAAGTACTTACTTAAAACTCTCAAACATAATATATCATTTGAGAAAAATTCATAAGTTGCAGGAAGGTGCTATGTTAACTTTAAAATGTGTCAATTCAAAATTTTGCACACATACATTTGCTACTTTTAGTGGCTTAAGAAGGCATGCATTAAAATGTAAATTTAAGAAATCTGAAACGATAGAAAATGAAGAGGAGAAAAATAATATTATTAATATGGACATCGAGAATTCACAGTTAGAGGAGGAAAGTAGTGAAACTATTAATAATAATTCTTCAAATGAAAATTTTTCAAAATTTGATGCAACTAGAATTTCAACAGATTTTTCAAATCACAATAATAAAAATACAAGTTTAGGAAACAGTGATCTCTCTGAAAACTTCTATTCGAAATTGCTGAAATCACTAAATAATTTTAACTTAACACATAAAAATGTCAACAACATTTGTGAATTATTTATAGAATTTATATCCGAATACGAAAATACTTTAAATAACAATTTAAACCAATGCATTACTGACAAAAATCAAAGAAAACTTTTTACAGAAATAATTTCTTTGTCTCATATACACACTGAAAATAAATAAAAAAAATTACTTCGAAATACAAACGGGAGAAAATTCTTAAAAATATGCCAAACTATGTTACTCCTTTAGAAATGTGTATTGGTACAAGCTTGGATCAAAAATATTGTAACGTTTTTACGGCTTAACGGATTCGTAGGATTAATTAAGGAATACACTTTTTAATTATCCACACAAAATTTATTTATTACGAAACAAAACACAATTTAATAACACAAACACAATTCTTAGAGTTCACTATAATCACTAGCAAATTTAATATTTCGCACTAATTATCGCTTTTTATTTCACTATAAATCACCACTTTTCACTTTGGAACACTTGTATCGCCTTTATAATCAAAACTGACTCGATAGCGGCTGCCAGGCGCTTTTATATAGGCAGCTCCACCTTTGTCTACTTTCTGGAACCTTCATTTTCTGGTTCCTTGTGGTATGTTCTATACTTCTTTTAGTTTCGACCAGCTTGAAGTTGTCTTCGCTTATCGCTCGTTAGTTTATTACATAAATTCTTAGTTCAGACAACAACCGAAAATCGTTGATTCATCCTCTCGACAAACAGATGGCGCATAATCATCACATTGCCCCCTTCTTAGGACTGTTCGTCCCGAACAGTTGTCCATCCTGGATCCGGCTGATGATATGGGCACAGCCTGTCTATGAGCACAATCTTCTTCTTTGCTTTGGGTCCTTGTTGAATCCTGTAGACCACATCGTTGATCCGTGTTAGGATTTTATAGGGCCCCTCCCACTGACGCTGAAGTTTCGGACACTTGCCTTTCCGTCTTCGAGGGTTGAACAGCCAAACGAGGTCACCTTCCTGGAATCCGCTACAGTTTGCTCGGAGGTCGTACCTTGGTTTCATCCTGTCACTGGCCGTCTTAGGATTCTCCCTTGAGATTTTGTCAACTGAGGCTCCAACGTGGTGTTGTCTTATTTCTCCTTTCGCTCTTACTCGAGGACCCTTGCTGCCGGCACAAGCTGTGCATTTGCGACACCAATTCGTAACATCCTCCCGCATGTGAAGCCAATAGAATCTCTCCTTTATTTTTGACAGAGTTTTGTTGACTCCCAAATGTTCTCCTGACGGGCTATTATGACACTCCTCAAGAATATCTGTTATTCCAGCACGAGGGACTAACACCTGCATTCGATGAGAGGTACCATCAGCTGTTTCCCATTTGCGCTCCAATACTCCTCCTTCGATATGCAATGAATCCCATTGGGCCCAATAGCTCTTCAGGATTTCACTTCTCTCTGCGATGTCTTTCCATTTAGGCTTCTCGTTGTGTTCTTTCCATGACAAAATCGCAGAAACGTCCGGGTCGTCGCGTTGCGCATCTCGAATTCCTTGGTCCTCATATTTTATGCTTGGCTCCGCAGTCGTCTTTTGACACTTTTCCTCAATACGCCAACGATACTTAAAACCTGGTCCGCATGGTCGCCGGGACAGTGCAGTATCCATTGGGATTCCCCTGTTGCGGTGTTTCATCATCAATTCTCCAAGGTCCAATAGTATTCCGTGTGTTGTCATAAAGTCCAAACCAAGAATACACTCGTCTACTATGTCAGCTACCAGGAACGAATGTGTAAACTTAATGTCGCCGAGTACCACGTCCATCATTGTTTCCCCATGTAATTTCACTGGTTCTCCTGTTACAGTTTTCAGAATGTACTGGTCCGCGTTTTTCAGCCACTTTCTACCGACCAAATCAGCCCTGATGACAGATCTTGAAGCACCTGTATCCACGGTAATTGTGTATTGTTCATCGCCAACTTTCCCCTCGATGACAAGGCTGTTGTTGCCACGCTGCAGTTGGGTGATGTTGACGATAACATCAGGGGTCTCAATTTTCCCCACCAACTCCCTCCGGTCGCCTTTCTGCCGTTGTCCACATTTTCCACAGCATGTTGAGCCACTCCTACTCCCTGGCGATTCCACTCTCCTTCGCTTTCGGCAACTCCTTTGTAAATGGCCCGGCTCACCACAGTTCCAGCATCGTAGACGACGACGTACTTCCGAGGTGTTGACTCGATGGCAAATGTTCTCAGTCATATTGATTCCCCTGAGGTGGACCGTATTCCTTGTTGCTTGCTTCGCTGCCTCGTATGCCAGAGCATATGCCAAAACTTCGGCGGTAGTATTCTTTCCGGCCAATCTGGCTGCCATTTGTAGATCCCGGTCGGCGAACGAGTTCAGGAAAGCCTCTCTTGCTACCTCATTGATGTAGTCTTGACCAAAACTAGGATAAGTCAGATGCACTAGCCTCTCGATGTCGGCGCATAGTTGTTGTAATGTTTCTCCTGGCCTTTGAAGTCTATTTCGAAGTTGAAGCCGATAGACCTCTTGCATGTGCTGATCGCCGTAGCGCATATCCAGCGCTTGAACTAAGAACCCGTAGCTGTTGCGATGTTCTGCTGGTATTGACTGCAATATTTCTGCTGCGGTGCCCCTTAGTGACAACGTTAAGGCCGTTGCTTTCTCCTCCTCAGTCCAGCAATTGCCTGCTGCTGCTGCTTCGAATTGGAGCTTATAAGTAGACCATGGGCTTTGCCCGTCGAAAGTTGGGGGCTGCAGTTTCCTAACTCCGATGACTTCGTGAGATGCCGTAGCTGGGTGGTGAATCTTTACCCTTTCTAGCTCGGCTCTGACCGATTCTAGCTCAATCTTCAACTTTTCATCATTTTCCCTCATGGAATTTTCGAGCTTTTCCAGATCATTTTCTACATTTGCTTTAATGGAAGATTCGAGATTTTCCAGCTTTTTGTCCACAGAGAGTGACATTAGTTCGAATTTCTGCTCCATATGGTTTCTCTGTTCTTCCATAGACTCTTTGAGTTCTGCTAACGAGCGTTCATGAGCTACTGCTAATAATTTCTGTTCATCTTTTAACGCCAACACTTCCGCCTTGATCTCTGTTGTCGCTTCCTTCATCTCTGCCGATGCACGTTCTTGCGCTGCTGATGACCGTTCTTGCGCTGCTGATGACCGTTCTTGCGCTGCTGATGACCGTTCTTGCGCTTCCTTCATCACCATCAATGTCTTAAAAAGTTCTGCCATACTCACTGTCGTTTCTTCTAGCTCCGCTTCTACCTCGTCTTCAAACATGTAGGTTTCAGGATCCTTACCTTCGTTCACCATAGCTTCTCGAAGCAGGGCGGTTAGGGAACTTTTAGCCCCCACCGTTGACAACAAGCGTTTACTTAATTCTTTTTTTAACTCTACAGTGCGCAAATCCACTAGCTTTCGACCCATTTTATTAATAAGTCCTTATTTCTCACGCACAAAATTTAAATTCCTATCACAATAATTGTTCAAGTTCACTTATTTCACTTATCTCTTAATTAATCCCACTTCTGACACCAATTGTAACGTTTTTACGGCTTAACGGATTCGTAGGATTAATTAAGGAATACACTTTTTAATTATCCACACAAAATTTATTTATTACGAAACAAAACACAATTTAATAACACAAACACAATTCTTAGAGTTCACTATAATCACTAGCAAATTTAATATTTCGCACTAATTATCGCTTTTTATTTCACTATAAATCACCACTTTTCACTTTGGAACACTTGTATCGCCTTTATAATCAAAACTGACTCGATAGCGGCTGCCAGGCGCTTTTATATAGGCAGCTCCACCTTTGTCTACTTTCTGGAACCTTCGTTTTCTGGTTCCTTGTGGTATGTTCTATACTTCTTTTAGTTTCGACCAGCTTGAAGTTGTCTTCGCTTATCGCTCGTTAGTTTATTACATAAATTCTTAGTTCAGACAACAACCGAAAATCGTTGATTCATCCTCTCGACAAACAGATGGCGCATAATCATCACAATATAATAATGTGAATCATTTTTCTGTTCAGTCAAAAATATTATCAACTTTCCAGTATGTGCCCGTAAAAGACACAATAAAATCGATGTTTTCTAATCAAAATTTCAGAGATAAATATTTTAATCAAATAAAACATAATTGCATTGAAGGAAAATTAGAAAACTACTGTTGTGCAAATAATTTTAAAAATAATGAACTTTTCATAAACTGCGAAAATGTGCTTTGGCTTCAATTTTTCTTTGATGAATTTGAAATTTGTAACCCATTAGACAACATATATCTTGTAGACAAGCTAGACAACATATATCTTGTAGTACTCTTTCATTCTG
Source organism: Thereva unica (assembly GCA_949987705.1). NCBI lineage: Eukaryota > Metazoa > Arthropoda > Insecta > Diptera > Therevidae > Thereva > Thereva unica. The sequence continues at coordinate 91,148 of CATLJY010000254.1, read as the reverse complement.
AAGACTTAAAATCTTGTTCATTTAACAAAATTTTAACGCCACTTGTAAATGAATTAAAAGCTCTTGAAGTAGAGGGTATTAAAATTTGTACCGGGGATACAGTAAAAGGATGTGTCATATCGTTTATTGGCGATAATTTAGGAATGAATCAAATCTTTGGCTTTGTAAGTTCTTTTTCCGCCACATTCTTCTGCAGATTTTGTGAGATATCTAAAGAAGAGGTTCAAACTACAACCAAAGAAATTCCAGAAAAACTGCGTAACATTAATAGTTACAACAATACTGTTAGTTATTTGAATTCGCATTGCTTCCAGGCAGTCGATCATATTGCTAGTAAAGGAATAAAGAATTACTGTATATTAAATGACTTGACTTATTTTAACATTTTTAAAGATGCCGCTGTTGATACCATGCATGATATTTTATATTTAGCATGATACCATGCATGATACCACGCACGATATTCCATTTCTGTTGAAATTAACGTTCGAATACTTTATTAAAAACACTACTTTAAAACTAGAAGATATTAATAACCGAATATTTTTCTATAACTTTGGCTTACTTGAAACAAGTAATAGACCATCAACGATAAATTTAAATAGAGCCAATCTTGGGCAAAACGCATCTCAGCTGAATTGTTTGATGACACATATGCCTTTTATATTTGGAGACATTTTCTCCAGTAATCATTCTGATATATGGTCGTGCTTTGAAACACTTCTCAAAATAATGACTATAGTTTTCTCTTATACAATTACTTTCAAGGATGTGGAAAACTTGGAAGATTTAATTGAAAAACACTTGTTGTGTTTAAAAACATGTTTTCAATGCCATTTAATTCCTAAACATCACATCTTAACGCATTACCCATCTATAATAAAAAAACTTGGTCCACCACGCCTTTATAATTGCATACGTTATGAAGCCAAAGTTTTCACTACGTTTGCCGAACAAACAAATAATTATAAAAATATTTGCAAAACATTAGCAGATAAACATCAACAAAATATTTCGGCAAATTTAACAGTTCTAAATTTTCCGGTATTAAAGGGGGAAAAAAAGTTTGTTCTGAAATTGATTTAAAAAAATATACATTAACTATTGACAAGAAAGAATGCACAATATATATTGTTAAATGGATAGAATACATATTTTTATATAAACCAAATTTTTTTATTTTTTACAATGGGCATTTTTTTGAAATAGAAACTATTTTTATTTATTTATTTATTTATTTATTTATTTATTTATCTACGCCAATCGGCATTATACATACACAGATTACATTAGATTACAAATGGGTTATACAAAAAAACAAGATGACGTTGGAAGTATCTGAAGATATTTTTTTTATTAAAGATGTATGAACATACATTTGATGATTTTCATAACTCTTACGAATTACAGCCAACAACAGCTTACTCGTGTATTAATTTGTATGATCTAAAAATTAAAAATAATTTTGAAAAAAAATTATCAAGAAAAAACGATAAACTATATATTATAAAAGACAAATGTTTTTGTGAATTTCAAACATCTCATAAATAAACCGTTTACGCACTTATCTTGTTTTTAATTTCTTGCATGTAAAATTTATTTTCAGCTGTATTTTTTCACCCATCTGGATCAGAAAGATTTTGTACTGAGCCGTACTATCAATAAATCATCAAAACTCTAACCGAAAATCTGGTTTAGTTTTAGCATTTTCTATGTGTGCAACTCATTGAAATTTGATTAATTTTGGAGCTAATGCAGCTAATATACCTAGGGATAAAATTTATATACTCACATTAGAATGAACACTTTTTAAGCTTAGAATATACTCCCAAATTTCGACTAAAATGTATTATTTTAAAATATTAAATTCTAATTCTTCGGATGCTTAAACTGCAAATCTAATCTTTGGGCAAACTTAAAATGTAATAAAAAAAAGATTCGGTCATATACATATGTAATACCATTTTTATTAAAAATTAACCCAAAATTTTTCTGTGTGTATGAGAGATGTCCCCGTAAAGGTGAGTGCCCCCATTAGCAACGGCCGCAACACTCCGCGTCCTCTGCAGTCTGCATGACTAGCACCACGACCACCGACTCCTCTCCACTCATCCGCCTAGTAGTGCAACCAACTTCGCTACCACCGATATCGCCCCTCTGCCGATACAGCACACATATACCCAGGTATTAGAAATGACTGTCGATCTTCAACCTACCCCTGTACCACGAACCCCCCACGGCGAGCTAAGCCCCACAACGCTAGGCGTGCGAAACCAGGTACAGTGGGTTATAGTCCCCCGGCGATACATTTTTTTGGTGACTCTCGCGTGCAACATTGATCCTCCTGGATCACCCTCCTCGTTTTTTTTGGACGGTGTCTCTCGGGTACTTTACTCTTTGACCAGCGAGTCATCCCTTCTTCGTGCTATGGCACACCTACCCCAGACAGTTACAAAACTCTTCCAGTTTGAGTCGCCATCTGATCAGTTTTGAGTTTTGTTCTTTAAAACTCATGAGGTAGGTTAAGCGTTTGTGGTCTGTTACGATTTTAATTTTTCGGCCGTACAGACAATGCCTGAAATACTTTATGGCCCATACAATGACCAGAAGCGCCTGTTCCACTGTTGAATAGTTTACTTCCGAGTCAGTCAACGTTCGGCTCGCGTAACAGATTGGTTTGTCGCTTCCAATTGGGCCCTGTGATAGAACGGCTCCAACTGCAACGTTGCTTGCGTCAGTTGTTAAGACGATTGGCTTCGAAAAATCCAGATATTGTAATATTGGATCATTCATTAAGAGGTGTTTCCAGGCTTGAAATGCCCTGATATAGTTTTGGTCGACGTTTATTTTCCTTCCCTTCTTCAAACATTGAGTAAGAGGTTTAGTTATATTCGCAAAATCTTTAATACATTTGCGGTAATAACCAAGTAGTCCGAGGAAGCTTAATCTCCCTTTGTGTTTTTGGAAGTGGGAACTCCTTTATGGCTCTGATTTTCTCGGGGTTTAGTTTAACAATATGCTCGTTTAGTGGACACAATAGGCGATTTCTTTGTGCAAGAATTCGGATTTGTCCATCTGGACCTTGAGGTTTGCTTCTCGAAGTTTGTGGAAGACTTTTCTTAGATTTTCTCCGTGCTCTTGGAGCGAAATGGTAGATCGATGATATCATCTAAATATACTAGACAAATTTTGCCCTTTGAGGATGTTGTCCATGACGCGTTGGAATGTGGACGGGGCATTTTTCAGCCCGAAGGGCATATGTGCGTATTCATAATGACCACATTCTAAAGTGAAGGCTGTTTTCTGCACGTCCCGTGGATCCATCTCTATCTGGTGGAATCCACTCGCAAGATCGAGAGTACTGAAGTATAAAGTTTTGCCTAGCTTGTCTAATATTTCTGTAATATTAGGAATAGGGTAACGATCGTTCGATCGGCCAATCGTTTTTTCATTAAGCTTGCGGTAATCAATTACCAGTCTCCATTTTTGTATCCCACTCGCGTCCTTTTTCTTTGGGACTATCCACACTGAAGAACTCCAAGGAGATTAACTTTGTTACGTGCTAATTTTACACGCAAGACTCGGCCGCGCTCAGCGTAGGGTGTGGTCCTAAAGAAAACTTTTGAGGGAAAATTTGCTTATACTAAAAATTGGCGCCACGTAGTTTTCAGGTCTACGAACCTATCTTACCAATCGTGGGGCTTGAACCCACAATATTAACCTTCGATGCTTATATAAATTAAAATATAAAAAAACAAAGATTCGCCGTGATCGCTTTATTCGTACATAAAAAAACAGGGTATCCTTCACCTGATGCACAGATATATTCAATATCTTCAATATAATTTTATATATATAAAAAAAAGTACTCAATGTGGTATATTATTAATATATATTAACAATATATTTTTATATATATGAAAAAAAGATACTCAACTCTAGTTAACACTCCGCGCAGGCAAGGACTCCTCCAGCGACCCTCCGTCTTCAGTACTTTCCACAGGAAAAAAAAATCCTCCAATAATTTTTACGTAAACTTTGGCACACTTTCACTTTTCACTTCTATTGTCTTTCCAGTAACTAAGAGACTGACCGCTTCAGGGGCCCTGTTTATAGGAGAAATGCCCACTATTTTAGGGATTTCCAGTGCGCCTTCCAACGGTTTAACCCGGTTCGAATCGGGAATATAATATTATTATTAAAATTTAATTTTTGGTTCCGGGAGACGCACTGGGTCCTGGACATTCCCTTTTCCATCCCCGGAAAAAATCTAGAGGCCGGGCTAGCCTGGATTTCGAGTATTATAGTGGGGCTTGACAGCCCCCGGCCACATTTCTAGAGTTCCTGAGGTGGACAATTAATTTACAAAACATACCCGTTGGAGCTTCGCCCTGCCTGCTGGTCAGCCCCTTCACCGGCAACAATTTGCCAAGAATCTGGATTTCCTGGAGAAAACCGTGGTGAGCCATAAGGAGGTTAGGGTCGTTGGAGAAGCCCTTTGTCGCGCTTACAACTTCATTGTTTACATACTATTTCTACGCAATTTGATCAAGTTATAAACATTTAATAATTTAATAGTAGCTTCCTCCACTGCGGAGACTTCCAGGACTACCGCCAATATGCACTATACGGCCACTGTAGGTGCTGCTAGGGGACTAAAGTTGTTGCCTTTTCTCATCCTCACTGCCTTCCAGGTTTCTTCTATCCCATGGCTTGCTCGTCATCTAAAAAGAATTTGGATCAGCAGCCTCAGTTTTCTTTTTAACAACACACAGGGGACATAGACGACAAGGTAACATCACATATAATTCTTTATTTTTTTATTATTAACTTCTTTTTATTTTAGTTCATCCAACAAACCTAACTTCAGTACTCTCGATCTTGCGAGTGGATTCCACCAGATAGAGATGGATCCACGGGACGTGCAGAAAACAGCCTTCACTTTAGAATGTGGTCATTATGAATACGCACATATGCCCTTCGGGCTGAAAAATGCTCCGTCCACATTCCCAAAATAAAATCTTGTCTTAGGGGTCAATACCTTGTCCTAACTAATACCCGAGGAATTCAATTGTCCCGTTCTGAGCTCTATGGTCCAAATTCAAAACTAATATACTAACTTATCTTATACCTACGAATCCTATAATTCACTACATCAATCCGAATCCATTAACTTAATCCTAATTTCCGATAGCTTTTAACTTATTCAACTAGTTTTAGATCTCTAATCTTATAGACTCAATTCTACTTCAATATATGGTCCCCTCCTAGATATCCTTAACCTAATATTGTTAAATTCTACTTTAATTTCCCCTTTTCATTCACGACGAGAAGAGTTATTCCCATCTGCCAACTTCAAGTCTTTAGAATGCCAAACCCCTGCGTCTTTACCGGTACAGTCCTTTAACTGGTAAGTCCACGGGGACAACACTTTTTCTACTGTAAATGGGCCGACATACGTTGGAGCTAACTTCGCGCTGAAGTATTGCGCGGCGTTGGATAAAACGTAATTCTTGCGCAAAACCGAATCATTAGCGTAGAATCTTTGGTCCCTTCTTCTTAGGTTGTATGTGTGTTTGGACGTTTCTGCCGCTTTCATTAACCTGGCCTTGACGTCTCTTCGCACATCTTACAACCCTCTTGCCCGTGCCTCGGGTTGGTCTTCTCCCTGGCTGTCGCCTTGCGCCTCGCGGCCATACAATACCATTTCGCTACCAAAGTTAATGAAATACGGTGTTAACTTTGTTGCTTCATGAGTAGCGGTTCGGATAGCACAACCAATCTTTGCCAAGTAAGAATCCCACGTTCGGTGGTTGCCAGATACATACGCGCGTAACATTGTCTTGACATTTTGGTTCATTCTCTCCGTCGGATTAGCTTGGGGGTGGTACGATGCGGTATAACTGATTGTCGTGCCGTATTGTGTGATGAGTTCCTTGAACTCCTTGGCTTTAAATTGCTGCCCATTATCGCAAACTAAAGTTTTTGGCACTCCAAAGATCAGGAACACCGATTCCTCCAAGATACGGCAGATAGGCGGAGCTGTCGCGGAACGCAAAGGAAAAAGTAGGGGGAGTTTGCTAAAATAATCCACTACCGTCAATATGTACTTGTAACCGCGTGTTGAACGAGGTAAGGGCCCTATCAAACCGATACACACGCACTCCCAAGGGCAACTGCTGACTACGCGGGAAGACATCAAGCCTGCTGGCCTCTTCCGCTCCGGCTTAGTCATCTGGCACGTTCCACATCGCCTTACATACGATGCGACGTCGCTCTTCATTTTCGGCCAGTAGAATCGCTGAGAAAGTCGGTCGTACGTCTTCTTAACCCCACCATGGCCTGCGGTTGGAAGGTCATGGGCTTCCCGCAAGGCGTTCTTCCGTTCCGCCCTTGGCAACACCCTTTTTCAGTCGGACTCTTCGCAAGCCAATTCCAGATACTTAGGTCGTACGTGCCTCCAGAGACTGCCAAGGCTAAGCTTCCAATCAGGAAAACGTTCAGAGCTCTTCCGTACCTGTTCCATCATGCGCTCGTACCAAGGATCCTTGAGTGATGTCGGTGTGTCGTCGTGGAGACAATCTACAACTGGGACTGATCGTGATAACAAATCTGGGAGTAGGTGTTCTTTACCTTTCCGGTGTACAATATTAAAGTCATATTGCTGTAGCCTGATGGCCCATCGTGCCAGCCGGCCTGTGGGATCCTTCAGGTTATGCAGCCAGACTAAAGATGAGTGGTCTATAACGACGGTGAAGCTCGTTCCTTCAATATATAGCCGCAACTTTTCGATCGCCCACAATACTGCAAGACACTCGCGTTCCGTGGTTGAATAATTCCGCTCTGCCCGATTCAACGACCTACTGAGATAGGCGATCACTTTATCTTGCTCCTCGATGTGTTGTGTGAGAACGGCTCCTAGGCCGTAGCCAGAAGCATCTGTATGGATCACAAACTGGTATTCAAAGTTCGGGCAAGTAAGGATGGGTGCACTAACTAAACACTCTTTCGCTCTACGAAAGGCTTCCTCGCATTGCGATGACCAGATGAACTTAGTCCTTTTCTTTAACAAGGCTGTTATCGGAGCAATAAGTGTCGCGAAGTTAGGGACAAACCGTCGGTACCACGATATGGTGCCTATAAATTTTCTTACATCAGATACTGACCTTGGAGTTGCGATATTTAGGATACTCTCTACCTTCTCCGGGTCAACATGCAGCCCATTCTCTCCCTAAATATTTTACGTACCCTAAATATTTTAATTCCGCTCTGCAAAATTCACATTTATCAAAGTTGATGACGAGCCCTGCTCTCCCAATTTTGTCCAAAACTTCCTTCAGTAGTTCCTTATGTTCTTCAAAGGTCTGGGTCACAATAATTACATCATCCAGGTAAACAAATACTTTATCGTCCAGGGTTCCGGACAGCACTCGGTCAATCAGACGTTGCCATGTTGCAGGTGAATTGGTCAGCCCAAAGGGCATCCTATTGAAATGAAACAACCCCCTGCCGGAATGGTGAAGGCGGTAAATTGCTTGGACTTCTCCTCCATTGAAACTTGCCAAAAAGCCGACTTAATGTCTAAAGACGATAAGTACTTGGCGTCCCGCAACTTATCTAAAGTGGCTGAGACGAATGGCAAAGGGTACGCGTCCTTCTTGGTTACTTTATTCAGTTTCCTGAAGTCGACGCAGAAGCGATATTTCCCGTCTTTCTTCTTTACTAGCACCACTGGCGAAGACCATGCGCTGTTGGAGGGTTCCACTACTCCAGCTTGCAAACATTTCTTCTAACTGTTCGTTTACAATCTTCTGCATTGCTGGAGACATGGGGTAATACCGTTGTTTGATGGGTGGCGATTCCGCTTCAATCGCATGCTCCACAATATTTGTGCATCCCAGTTTCGTCCCCATTTTCTGTTTGGCCTCCTCGACAACCTCTCTCAATTCCATTTGCTGTCTTTCCGGAAGTTTCGATTTACTCTCCAAAGCGTGTAGTCGAATCTCGGCCTCCTGCTCTTTAAACCACCAACTGTCATCCTCGAAGTCTGTCACAATTTTCATCTTTTTGCAAAAGTCTACCCCCAGAATGAGCGTGTGCGGTAAATCCGGAGTTACCAGCACCTCCTTGACCTTCACTCTCCCTTCTACCGCAATGGGGATGTCCACTGTTCCTAATACCTTAACTACCCTTCCATCGGCTACATTAATTACCTTCCTCGGTGTGTTCTTAATCTTCACTTTCATTTTCTCCAACTTCTCCCAACCTGGCCTGCCGAGGACGGTTGTTGTTGAACCAGAATCGAGTAACGCGCAAAATTTCACACCAAGAATCTCCACCAAAAGGTGAGGTCGCTCGTCGTTTTCTTTACTAAAAAAAAATATAATCCACGTTCGCGTGCTGCGCTATCTCTACTCTCGGGGACGGACTTGATTGCCGAAGCTCTGTTGGTTTCCCGATGGTTACGGCGTTCTGTGGATTACCCGGCTCGCCGTCTAGGCTCGGGCTCCTTGATCGTTTCCCGATCCTTGTGCCTCCTGTTGTTCCCTTGAACTCGATAGACTTTCGTTGCATCTAGTACACTGCGAGCGAACCGTCCCTGGAGCCCCACAACCAAAACAACGTAAAACTCGACAATTCCTAGCGAAATGTCCCATACGTCCACATCGGAAGCACCTCCTCTCATTCCCTGTCGTACTCGCCCTCCTGTGTTGGTTTGAGGTTTCTACTGCTGCTATTGCTTGAGGTTCGCATCCAATGTAGGCTAAATCAGGTTCCAGCAAGGAGTGGTTTCGTCTTGAAGGGGGAGGAATGAAAGCCGTTTGCGTTTGGTAGAAAGGGTGGACAGTCCTCAGGATTTTTAGTTGCTCCTTTTCCGAAAGGGGCTCGTTCAGCCGTGCGAACATATTCTTCATAATGGATACATAGATGCCCATGGATTCGTCTTTTCCTTGCGTCCTTCTCCGTATCTCTTCCAGCAGTCGCTCATCGTAGTCCGGTGGCAGGAACTCTTTCCTCAACTCCTTGACCAAGTCATTCCAAGAGTGCAAGGAGCCTTTGTTGGCCCGATACCAAATTAGTGCGCGTCCTCCAAATAAGTCCAGGGCTGACCGATATAGCTGTCCTCGGTTTATACCTCTCGCCTCTGCCATTTCGTTCACTCGCTCCAGGAAAGAACTTACTGATTGTCCTTGCTCGCCGGTGAATTTAATTCCCCATTTGTGTATCTGGGCCTGAGCCCTATTTGTCGACATTACCGCGGCGGGGAGGGATAATTCGGCGGCCACTTCGGAGGATTCGTCATCAGGGTCATCCCCTTCCGCCATCGTATACAAAGCACCTAAAGACACGATCAACTCGCCCCTAATGCGAGCTTTTTCCTTCTTCTCCGCATCATCAGCCACCTTCATGCGGTTCACCCTGGCTAAGGACCACTCAATTTTGATGATTAGCTTTCTGTACTCACTTGACTCTGAGTCGCCTTGAAAGGTTTCCTGCAAGGTGTTGATTTCGCATAACTTCCTATGTAAAGCTTGGGTGTCTTCCTCGTAGGAATAGGGGTAAGGCTCGACCAATATTATTTTGCCTTCCTTTTCCACTTTTAAGGCCGATCGGAGGGCAGCTCTCATCTCCTCCACTTTACCCGTCGGCAAACCCCTAATTGTCATCTCATAGGACAGCTCGTCCTGATTAAGCCTATTTACTTCCATTTCAATGCCTCAAAAAGGAAAACAATCACCGAATCGGACTGTGGTTCAGTCCTCAAAAGTAAAATGTCGCAAACTACCACAAGGAAAGTCACTTTCACGAAAGTAAATAGGATAGGGTTCTATCCACTTGCGCAAGTGCTAGTTCACTGTCATGCAGTGTTTACATGGCGTAAGTGGAAGCGAAAGTTAGACTTTCATGTCAAAAACGACTTACTTTCGCGAAAGTACTTGCAAATGTAAACCTTACTTAAATACAACAATTTTGATGTGATTTAGTGAAAGTGCCGTGAAATTACAAAGAAATGTAGTGACCGCGTAAAGTTTAATTACCAAACTTTACGCAATGTCACACGACAACCCCGACACGATCAAAACGATCAGTCGGAACACTCCATCGATCACCGAACGCAAAGCTCAGTGATCTTGCCGTTTTGTTCCGTCCCTATCACGACTAGTGATCGAGACCTTTTCCGGCATCTCCACTTCCACTCTCTCTCTTGCTACTCGTCCATCGACGCAAAGACATATTTAAAGCCGCAGTCCGCCTTTTAAATAAAACAATTATAAGTGACTTATAAATATATACATATAAATATTTAGATATCTAATTAACCAGTAGTGTAATAATAATAATATATAATAACTATATATAAAGTTTTAATAAATAATATACATTATAATATATAACAAAACGTGTTTAATTAAAACCGTATAGTACAGTTTACAACAGAAAAAAAACAATTTTAATGTAATGTTGGAATTTAGTTATAGTGAAGTGAAATTATTATATATACGCTGTGTTATATTAATTTAATTTTCCCCGCCTAGTGGTGTCTTGCTGTTAAGAAAATTGGTGTGTATTTTCTGTATTAAAGAAAAGGAAAATTCCATTAATTTTTAACAGGTTGAGACAACCTAAACTACAAGGGATTCCGCCTAATATCTACTCCTTGTATCGTGCCTAAACCCGTTAGTAAACAAGGCATCTATTCATTATAATTGTGACAGAAGAAATTTAGTGGCGTGGTTTCAAAAAAAAAAAAAATTGAGTGGCGTGATCGTTTCCTACGTTGCGCAACTCGCACTATGTTTCGCACTTTACGTTTCGGAGCTTTTCAAGCTCCGCAACTTCTACAGCTTTGCAACTTATTCAAAGTTCTCAACTTCTCGAAAATGTTGCCGCGCTCCTTATTTTACAAATAAAAGCTCAGGCTCCACTGTCACTCGCACACCACCAATGGTATAACAGTTGAGTGGCTGAACAGCTGGTTGACCGATGCCCTTGAAATAAATGTCACTCTGCCACAATACTTTGAATCTTAAAATTTTACTATGCGTCCTTTAATGACAACAAAATAACCAAAATTATTTCGACACTCTCTCTCTGGACACGGTCGAAGTCGGATGTCTTGTTATAACTTGTTAAATTAAAATCAAGATGGTGGTCACTAATTTTTCACTTTAATTTTATTCAAGTTTTTCTTTGCTTTTATTAAATATTTTTAAAATTGTATTTGTGCTTATTTTAATTTCGCCAAATATATGTGCCTTTTTTGTAAAGTCTAAAGCTGCAGTGCATAATGTATCAATTTTAAATTAAAAGATGTGGAAATAAGCTAAGTATATGCTTGATAACTAACTGTAACAAATTGTTACTGTTTCTTTTTCTTTGAAATTGCTATAAATTTCCTTATTCTTTAACTTTATAATTTAATAACTAATAGTTATCAAATAATTAGTAATTTTTAATCGTTTATTTCTGTTTTTCCTTAAGAATTTTATAAATTTCAAGCTTTTTTAAATTGTTAAAGCTAGTTTTTCTAGTCTTTTCTTTTTTGTTGCTGCAATTCTCAAAATGGCGTGCGTCACCCTAAGGAGTTTTCTGTGAAATTTTTTTTCAAAATTAGTGTCCCATTTAACTTCCTGTGGCTAATTTGTTCTATAGAGTTTCAATATATAATAGTGAACATGAGTAAATTATCATTTTAATTTCGATATAAAATTATACGGTTATAATTCATTTATACAGTTACAAGACCGCGTGGCTAGCCTAAAAGCCTTTAGACTCACCACGTGGAATACATGACGCCATTTTCTGAATGAGTTGAAATTATTTGTGTTGATAATTTACCGTTTTGTGACTTAGGCACATTAATTGTACAGTTCATAAAAGGTTATTTAAGTTTATTAATGATTTTTCGTAAAACCTGATTAGTGTATGTTTTTTGTTAATGTGTTTGACCTTCTCAATGACTCAACAGCTAAACCAGTAAATAAAATCTTTATTTCTCATATTAAGTTCATAAGTGTCACAGACGCCTGCGTAAATCTTCTCTATTCGAAACGATCTAATAAGTGATAACATAATATATTTACCCTGCAAACTTCGACTACCTCTAAATTTTATAGCAGAGTTAAACTGACTCATATAGACATACATATTAGTTGCTGAGACTCTGGGTGTTCTTTTGTTACACTTAGCTTGTGTTGCTATTGCGGATCCCTCTGACTTGCAGTGTGTGAAAACCTTATAAACTCAATATAGTGTAGAATACTCCTCCTGAATTTCTTCCTCTTAAGCATCCTTCTAAGTTTCATTTGGTCTAAGATTCCCAAAATCCATTATATAACTACTAACTACCTGTTATACTCCTACAAATCAAATTATGTTAGTAGAGAAACAGAAATAATTCACATATTTTATATACTCCTTTGATATGTTAAATCTCATGAACATACTATGATACAGTCAGTAAAGTAAATGTTAAAAATAAAAATTCTCCCACGTCTTTCTCGTATGCTAACGACTAAGGATCTAATCACTAGTAACACAATCCATGAATACAACCCAATAACTCCCCACTGCTGGCTTATTCTGTTCACCTCCTATCACACTCCCCTAGTTTTTCATTAGTTCATCAATAACGCCTTACACATAATTGGTGTTCATTCCTCCAAAGATCCCCTTTAATCTGGTCCTTCTTGAATTAACATTAATTTCTTATGCTAGAAAATCTCATTCAATGCAGTTTCAACCCTTTAACCAGTAAGTACATCTGGATTCGGTTAATCCCAACAGCCTTTTTAAAGTAAATTCATCACGAATGTCAGTAATCAACATTTCCCCAAACGACACTTATATACCTATCCCCCTCTTTAAAGTCAATCCAATATAATACTCTATACCAGATAAAGGCTATGCTCCAGCTAGAATCTCATTCCTTGTGCTGTCTCAGTTAGCCATATCTAGCTATATTTCTCATCTCTCCTATAAATTCTACTGTTATACACTGGAACACACTAAATTCACACTTGGATTAAATATCTTGGGAAGCCCACATCCATAGCCCGTCTATACTAGTATTAAGACGGTAATTAATTTTCTAAATATAGTCACTTTTTCTACCTCTTAGCAACGGATTATTGAATACAATTTTATCTAAAAACTCCCCATTAAGTAATAATACTTTTGCCCTCTCTATGATCACAAATAAGCATCAACTCTTCTTCAAGAACACTTACATCAATCTGTATCATTACTTCATAACTGATAGAATTCTAATTCTGACAATCTGCATATTATCCTAACACATTTGTGACTATTCAAATCAATTCTTGCCCTTGTATGTTAACTGCTACTCCCTTCAAATACTCAGATACAATACTCAAGATACATGACAGTTCAACCTCTTTGGAAACAGAGTACCAGACAAATCATTCAAAATCTGTAGCTTGTATCTTGAGCTTCACTTCGTGCCTGAAGCTGTTGCTGACGTCAATCTAACACGTTTAACTGTTCTCAGTATGACTCACTTAACACGCTTATAATGAAATACCTTAGTTGCTAAATAGTTACTCAATCCATCTCCTGTAAACTATATTATTTATAAAACCTAATAGAGAACCAACTCATTGTGAATTCTAAGCCTGTCTCATACACTTGTTCTGGATTACCCCTTGCCCTTATCCTACAATATTCACTATTGTTGACATCTACAAATTGTTCTAGCCTTATATCTTTAATACTCTATTTCTGCTTTTCAAACCACATATTATAACCTGGTCCTCTATTTAATTTCGCATCCTGTTTGGTTTTCGGTACACATATTGTAGTAAGAATAAACGGTGATTGGTGACGCTCGGTGTGGAATCACACTCTTGGTGAATTGCTGGACGCGGTCGGGCTACTCGCTGCATCTCCCCTCACAAGGGTTTAACATCGAATTTCACGACTACACCTCTTATCATGGCTGATTCCAAGGGTAAAAGCCTCTCTCAGAACGCTACTCTTTCAAATAGAACCTCTTTACGTCTCCGCAGTAAATCTTCAGATAAGGAAATGGTTACACCTCCCAATGGTGACCAAATTGGAAAAAAAATCAGAACCAACTCTAAACAAAGAGAGCCCATAAAAAAATCCGTGATGAAATCACCTCAAACCTCAAACCCTATTATAGAAGAAGACTCAAATATTGCGAGCATAGAAGTCAGAAGTGACATTCACAACCAACATTTAGAGAAATCTACACCCACTCCTGAAGTGAATAATCTAACTCCTTCCATTAGAAATAACTCAGTTAATCAAGTATTAAAATATATTCTATATGAGGAAAGTGACAATGGTCCCTTTACAGTGTCTATAAAAAAAATCAGGGGCCGGTTCGTGTATGTCGAAAACGAAAATTTTTTTTCGTCTCGGGTTCGCGTAAGTCGAAAAAATTGAAAATTTTCGTCTGAAGCCGACGAAAGGCACTCGAAAGCTCTTGGGTTATCGAGTTTTTGCATTAGGACACGAACAATTTTCTTTCGACCTATGCGAACGCTAAAATTTTCGTCGACAAAATTTTTCGACTTCAATTTCTTTTCGTTCGATTATCGTCGTTCGCCATACACGAACCGGCCCCAGGCTCGACACAAAAGAATGGCTTCCTTTAAACCCAATGAAACTGGGCATGAAACTCACTTCAATATCCGGTATAGACCAAATCTTCAAAATTGCCAGTGACACATGCAAAATCACCTTTAATTCAGCTCACCATGCAAACAATTTTCTGTTAAATCCGCCTCTTTCAGAAGACCATAAAGTCTTCATACCTCTAAACTCAATTGCTTCTCCGATCTTCCTACAGGGAGTAGATGAAGAAATATCAGAAGAACAAATTCTAGAGTCCTTAATCACTTCCAACCCTGAATTTAAATTTATAAAGGTCTTCAGGATAAAATGGCAAAAATATATTGATGGAAAAAAAATTTTAGTTCCTACAAACAAAATCAAAGTGTTCATTAAAGGCACTAAGGTTCCTTCCTCTCTAAAAATTTTATATCTCTCCTTCAAAACCAATAAATTCATAAACTCCCCCCTAAGATGTTTCAACTGCCAAAGATTTGGCCACGTGGCAAGATCTTGTAAGGCAAACCATTCCATATGTGGGAGATGTGCCAGTAAAGAATGTGTTGAAGGCAAAGCATGTAACAAAAAAGAGAGCTGCATAAACTGTAAA
Organism: Thereva unica; assembly: GCA_949987705.1. NCBI lineage: Eukaryota > Metazoa > Arthropoda > Insecta > Diptera > Therevidae > Thereva > Thereva unica. The sequence continues at coordinate 75,937 of CATLJY010000254.1, read as the reverse complement.
GGGAATCATGCTTCTTATGACATAGCATGCCCATCATGGATTAAAGAGAAAGAAATAGTTAAAATAATGAGGCAAGGGAACTTCTCTAGGGGCGATGCCTGGAGAATAATGAAATCAAGATCTAGACCTACAGCCAAACAGAGTCGCACATACATCCACAATTTCACAAATGAAAATCAACAAAGAATAACTGGTGCGACTGAGGGGTGCATGGTGGGCCTGACCTCGCCCAGCAAAAGCCCATCCTCACCAATCAAGAAAAATAAGAAAAATCCGTTCAAGTCTCCTCTAATAAGAACCCCCTCCCCTTCACACAAATCACCACTCCTTCATGGGAATGAGATCAGCAAGTTTGTGAAAACCATGAAATTAGAAGCAATTAAATTTTTAAACAATGTCTGCATCAATGAAAACAATAAAAAAATTGCTCATGAAATTACAGATGAAACCCTGAAATCCTTGATTCTAAAACTGCTCCCAAAAATAGATGGCACTAATTTCACTGATCGAACTGAAGTAAAATCGAAATCAAAATAGTTCAAATCTTACAAGTAAATATACAAAGTATATTAAAGAATCTTGATGAATTGGTGCAGTTTTTAACAGTGTCCAAACCTGACATTGTAGTTATTGCGGAGACATGGCTCAAGCCATCTGACCATGTTAAACTGCGTAATTACAATATTGTCAGAAAAGATAGAGCGGACGGGTATGGAGGTACAGCCATTGCAATACACAAAAGTATTCTTTTTAAAGCACATCAGTTCCCTAATAAATTAAATTCATGTTCAATTACAACCACCAATTTAAAGATGAACATAAATATCTTCTCAATCTACTCTAGCCCAAACTGTAGCAACATTGAATTTAAGAAAGAGTTAGATAATATTATAAAGATGGTAAACACCTCACAAAAAACTCTCATTCTTGGTGATTTCAACTCTAGAAATTCTCTGTGGGGAGATACAATTTCAAATAGGAGAGGAGTGATTCTCGAGGGGGTGATGTCGAGCGGAGGCTTCAGCAACATAAACAATAATAACCCCACCTGTGTTACTAGAAAATCAAATCCCACTACATCAATAATCGACTTATGTTTTGTCAATTTTTCTGACTGCCTCATAGAATCAAAGTTGAGGCATGTCTCAATTAGTGCCAGCCCTCATATTCCCATTGCCATCAATCTGGGGATAGATCGACCTGTGATTGTGAAAACCTTAAGAATTTCGTATAAAAAAGTAATATCTAAATTGAATGACTTAAACTTTGATGAACTTGATGATTCGGATATACTTGACACCCTCTATCACATAATTCAGAAAGCCACATACTTTTCACCTTCTGCAAAATATAACTTCATTCCTAAACCCTGGTGGAACGACACGGTAAACAAACTGTTTAGACTGAAAGCCATTGCCCTGAAAAAATTTAACAAAGACAAGAAAGCTTCGGATCTAATTCAACTCAATAAACTTAATGCCTTATTTAAAAAGGAAAAAAAAAGTAAGTCTGAATCATGGAATCAACTAATACAGGATATATGTCATAAAAAGTCCATCAGTAACTTCTGGAACATTTTAAATAAATTCAAAGTCAATAAAACTGTCAGTAAATTCTCTGCTTATCAACTCTCCTCCATGGAGTACCTAAAATCCATTTCTAACAAATCTACTTTCAACAAAATTCCCTCTTTAAATCCAATCTCACCTATTGATCATATATCCTGGACAGTGGACAATCTTAACAATATTCTCAAGGCCAAAAGTGGAAAATCAGCTCCTGGTATGGACCTTTTAAACTTTGAAATGATCAAAAATCTCAAATCCGTGGCAAAGAAGGCTTTCATCTCCAAACTAAAAGAAATTTTCACCACAGGTGACATTCCTTCCAAATGGCTTGAAATTAAAGTTGTACCGATTTTAAAACCAGGCAAGGATCCAACTAGTTTAAATAGCTATAGACCCATATCATTAATATGCACCCCTATGAAAATCATCAATATGTTCATCAAAGATTTTATTAATTCAAAAATAGAGAGACAGAACATACTCCCTAAAAACTCTTTTGCGTATAGGAAAGGTAGATCTGCGTCCACTTGTCTTTTGACTATCTCTCAAAATATTAAAAATAAAATCAAAAATGGCAGAACAGTGGGCATTCTCACCCTGGATTTAGACAATGCCTATGACAGAGTGGATCTTAGAAAATTATACATGATTCTCTTGGAGGCTGGGATTCCGTTAATCTATATAAACTGGATTATGAAATTCTTCAGTGAAAGGAGTCTGATCTTAGATAACGCCTCAGTTAAAGTTAATGGGGGGATACCTCAAGGTAGCTCATTGAGTCCGATTCTGTTTAATGTGTACACTAGAGACCTTCATGATCTATACATGAATAATATTGAAGTTTTTCAATTCGCTGACGATTTTTGCCTCTTAGCCGAAGGTTGTGATAGACTTGAGGTTGAATCCTCGCTCCAGATAGCCTTAAATAACTTCCACAATATAGCTTCTGACAGAAACCTGAACATTAATATAAATAAATCTAATACAATGCTTCTTAAAAAAAGAGGGTCCTTATCCATATATCTTAATGAATCCGTAGTACCAAACCCAAATAAAATCAAGTTCATTGGCTGGACATTTAAAAGCAATTTAAATAGCAGATTACAATATAGAGAGGCTGTAGATTCACTTCATAAAAATCAAAGAGTAATTCACATCCTTAGCAAAAAAAAATATGGGGCAAATCCATCCAGCTGCTTACTAATGTATAGATCTCTAATAAGGTCTAAAATGGAGTATTCTAGGTCTTTATCCTTTAATGAATCCAAATCCTTGGAGAAAAAAATTAACACCATCTCTAACAGATTCTTAAGGAAATGCCTAGGTCTTACACCTTCCACTCCAAACCATATTATATATGCCCTGGCTAATGAGCTCCCCCCCACATTGAGAGCTGAGCTGATCACTTCAAAAGACTTAGCAAGAATTAAAAAAATTGACTCCACTCTGTTAAATAATCTTGATACTGACAGTCAAAACACACCCCTTGAAAGGGTATGGTGGAAATACAGAGAATTATTTGAACTCTATAATACTAACCCAGTTCAACTGCGTATTAGTCCCACTACGTTACAAAGGCCACGCACCCGAATTATCACCAACGATACCCGGCGTCTGTGACCCTTCTGAATTTCATCATTTTACTAATCTAACTAATTTCAATGACATGGAGGTCAACACATCCCTCTGATAACAAATTTGTATATTTCCTTTTCTAGTGACCACCCTTAGTTTTTCTATTGTTAATTTAGTTTTAAGTTAAATTATATATCCTGTTGACGCACTCTAAAGATCCCGACATCTTACAGAGAGAGAGTATTTCTATAGACGTTACCAATCAAATCACGTAGTATCAGATTTCAAACACTCTGACGAAATCCAACTATACTGGATCAATTCTAAGAAACTACATCATACTGAAGCATTTCCTTGATCAAATCTACATGACAATCGAACCCTGCGAGGTCCTGTTTAACCCGGACATTATCAACTAGATGCCTGTATCAATACATCATTCCGATATAACATTCAACAACTGACTTACTGAATATCAAAAGGCCGAATTAAATCATCTCAGTTGCCTCTTCAGCCTCAAAAACGATCTATAACAGTCCTGGATAATTTGGCCAATCTCCAGGAGTTAGGTATCATTGGTACAATACATATGGCCCTCAATCAAGAGATCTCTACTTAAAATATCTGTGGCTCTTAATTGCTAAATCAGAGGACAGAGGTTAAGCAAATACTAAACTGAAACTAATCTAGAAACAGTGGTTGATATGGTTGGAAAACCTTAGACCAGTTATAACCTGGGGTTATACCATCCCTGTGATGGAAAATTAATAATACAACAACAACAACAACAACAACAACCAAAATTATTTCACCCCTTTTCTTGATAATTTTCATAAAAGTTATATTTTCACACAAAATTTATTTAGATAATCGTTTATTTTCCCTATTACGCACACGTTGTTTACGAAAAAATTTTTTTTTTCAATTTCCCTAATATAGCATCCGCCTTATAAAATGGCGCTGTTAAAGCTAATCACCTTACCCGGTTCCAATGCCGGTAAAAATTTCTTGGAAGAAATCTGAGGGCTTAGTTTATTCGCCTTATAATTTTCTTCCTTTTCCTTTTCCAAATGCTTTTCAGCAACGATCTCTGACACTTGTCACTTCACTCACAAAAGAAAATATGTCTATAAATTCTAACGTATAAATTTATTTAATTTCCCTCCTTTATTGCAATTTTAAATCACTTTAAAGACACGTTGGGCGCCATTGTTTAAAGAGACACGAAAAGTATATTCTGATTAATGTACTACTGCACAAAACTAATTAGTATTCCACTATATTCTATTCTTTAACTAACTAAAAAACCACTAAAAAAACCTTGAACCAACTAACTCCTGCAGTAATGGCAGCACAAAATCTGTGCTGTTTTATTTTGCGGTTTTATGATCCCTTGGTCCAGCATGTCACTAATTTGTCGTCACACTTCCTCTTCGTGGACGTATAGATATGTATCTATAGGATTTCGTATAGATAGGAATGTCGTCTGTAAGTCTGTTGTTAATATCCGCTGTTTAATTTGATGAGCGAAAGTCAGTTTTTGGTTCTCTCGTCAGTTTTTGGTTCTATCGTGGTATTCTTGACATATGTGGAAAAGAAGATCTCGTTCTTCTTTGTTTAGATGAGAAGCACGAAGTTTATGGGTGACATCTTCGGGAGTGACAGCGTTTTTGTTATCTGACTTCAACATATTTATTTGTTATAGGTTCTACTTTTAACGGTTGTTCTAAGAACACCTCTTCAACAAGGCTGTACCAGGCTGTGGATCGGTAGATTCCTTCAGGGATATAGATACCGGGTTTTACTAAGGTGTTTTTGATGAGAATATCTCCGTTTTCACTGTCAACTGGAATTTTTACTATTAATATGGATAGCGGGGGAATTATAAATTTTTGTGACATGTAATTTGGCTTGAATCCAAGGGAAATGGAAGTATTCTTTGTTACCAGTGCAGTGTATTGTTTACTAGATCTACTTTAGCGCCTAACGACCTTAGTTTGTCGAGTCCTAGCAATGCATCAAAATAACCGTGAAACTTAAATATTAGGAACGTACTTGTTTCAGGTTGTTTGAATTCGCAAAAATTTGGTAGTGTGATTTGTTTGTTTAACTTGCATTTTATTTTGATTACAAAGTAAATCGAAACAGAGAGAAAGAGAGGGAGAAGCATCACGAAGCTCTAATTCTAATCCAATCCTACATTCGGACCTCCTGACCGGACATTCGACTCGAATGGCTGTCCCCATCTCTGCATTCCATCAGCAGCGGCTGTCGTAATATTTGGTCCTTCATGGTCACCTACCTTTTCCACGGTATATCGATCACGCGCGTGAACCTTAGTTACCTTGTACGGTCCTAAGTACCTCGGTCTTAATTTCAAACCGGCTGTTCAATTCTTTCACAGCAAGGAATTTTCCTTGGTTATCCTTTGAATTCTGTCTGCTCAGAGTCCAATCACCGAATCACCTTCAGGGCATTTAATGTTTTTTTTTATTACGGATGGATAACATTAATTCACGAAGAACGTTTAATTACGCACTTTTCGGAACCACTTGATAAAGGAAGCTTGGTCATTCGGCTACAGTGGACATTCATCAACCTGAAACATCATCATATCTGGCCAAGATCACCACATCAACCATCACCATATTACATCGTCATTGATATACTAATATAATTTAAGTTTATTATAATTGATTTACAATTTACGATATTCATTCAAAATTTACTCTTGTAACCCCATCACCTCAATGCATGCCTACGTATAAAATCGCAGTCCCACTTTTATTATCGAAGCAAACGTTGTGGTTTTCTTTTGTATCCCCACTTGAATTAAATTCAAGCAAATTAATAAATATTGTTGCGAACGACTCGATCGCTCTCTCTGAACCGGATCTTCACCGAGGTAAGTTGATCTTGAACATAAAACCTTTAGTCCTTTTCCTACATTCCGTTTTGTTTTTTGGGATTCGACCATAAACAAACTCCTAACTTTTCCTTTGTTGTTGGGGTCCGACCATCAACAATTTTACTAATATTCCTTGTTGTTGGGATTCGACCATCAACAAGTTTATTAATATTCCTTTTGCTTTTGGGACTCGACCATAAGCAAACCACTAACTTTTCCTTGTTGTTGGGATTCGACCATCAACAAGTTTTACTAATATTCCGTTTGTTTTTGGGATTCGACCATATACAAACCATTTACTTTTCTTTGTTGTTGGGAGTCGACCATCAACAAATTAACTAATATTCCTGTGTTGTTGGGATTCGACCATCAACTTCCTTTCCTTTGTTGGTTGCATACAACAGTAACTCCTCCTTTTATACAAGTTCAACTCTAGAAATCAGATGAGTACCTCATTTTACATACTGATAAAATTCTATATATATATACTTTTTTTTTCTTTTTCGTTTCTTCTGGTGATTCGGTGATCTATTTTACCATTTTCTCGTTTCTTCGAAAATTTAAATTTCGCGATTTAGTGATCAACGTTGTAGAGGTGTTCTTTGCAATTCGATAATTGCTTAACTGATTTGTAGCTTACATCGTTGATGAGGTGATGAAATTGAATTTTTAGTTTACAACATTGTTGAGGGTGTTTTTAAGTAAATTTTGGGTGAATATTCAACTGAAAATAGTTTTGAGTTAATCTGGTTATCTTTTTCATTGAATTTTGAATTTATTCACTAATTCAATCAACTTACTAACCCTTTTAACAATTGAAATGAAATTTCTTTAATACATAAAACTTTGTTCTATTTTGATTTGAATTACAAATTTAATATTTATATTGAATTGACTTGATACTTGATATTTGACTTAATATTTATATTGATTTTCATTCTGAATTACAGATTTAATATTTATACTAAATTAACTGGATAAATTAATTTTAAATGTTTTGCATTGAATCTTACTCTTTTATTCAGGTGCTCTGCAATTAGAAGCCAAAAGGCGGCAATCAATCTTCATAATTATTTTTTAGGGTTTTTGAAACAAAAACGTATGGTCCTTCGAGCCGGATGTGTTTCTAAGTGCAGTGCATAGTGTTTAAAAGGAGTCAAGTGAAGTTAAAGTTTCTCATTTTATAAGATCTTAGTATAAAACATTAATGTGAACCTAGTGCTCAAGACTTTCTATTTTCAAAACAAGGTGTTTCATTGCAAGCAGTTAATTTCAAAATACTGTTCTCGAACTATTCACTCGTTCAATTTATTATTTTCTCGAGGCAAGTCCCTCATCCATAGCAAGGTCTTACGCACCAAGCTAAATTTACATGAGCTTACTTTTACAATTTATTACTCACATATTTTACGCAAGCCTAGTCTTCAACTATATTGTTTTCCGAGGCAAGCCCCTCATTTCAAATCAAATCAATTGGAAGGTTTTATACCAACCCATTTCATTACCCTCTCGAAGCGAGTTTCTCACTTATATTAACTTCTTCCACACAAAGTGTTTATAAGAGTTCATTTCAGGGGATAACGCTCTAACTTTAATCAAGTGCAAGTGATACATTCGTGATATATCAATTCATAGTTATTTTACACAGTTTGTGATTGACTAGTCGATATGGCACAGAAGCTTCTTTTAATGAAGCCTTAAAACTACAAAAGGTTTACATTGATCTTTTGAACAAGGCCATCTCCAACTATAAGAAGACTGCTCTTGTCAAAAGAACCAAAGAATACATATCCGAACGTATTACTCAATTTCGAGAACAATGGTCGCGAATAGAACAAAACCATATTCAGCTTGAATTACTGTTTGCAAATTTAGTTGATAAACCCACTTGTGATTATTTTATGAATGATACATATTTAAGTCTTGAGGATAAGTTTTGAATTCATGGGACTAATAAAAGCTGCTCTTAGTAAATTTGAGGATCAAACACCTCCACCAAGCCCATCAGCGCATGAGTCGACACACTTGAACTCAACATCAATGTCAACACAGCTACTGCGACTTCCAAAAATTTCACTTCCCACCGTTTCAGGTTCTTATGAGTCATGGCGCTCCTTTCATGATCTGTTTAACTCATTAGTACATCAAAATCCTTCTCTTTCTTAAGCACAAAAACTGCATTATTTAAAATCTGTGTTATCGGGTGAAGCCGAGCATTTAATTCGACAGTTTCAAATAACAGATGCTAATTATGAAAAGGCATGGTCAACATTACTCCACAGAAATAATAACAACAGGGTGTTAGTTAATTCTCAACTAAGAAGTTTATTCAATCTTAAACAAGTGTCTAGTGAGTCGGTGAATTCTATTAAATCCTTATTGGATAGATCTGTAACGGCAAACCAATTCCCTTACGAAAAGGAAAATGAAAAAAAAACACCTTGAAATAGCCACTTTATAAAAAAAATTATCAACTGGGAAAAATTGCTTTAGGAAAAATGGGAAGGCCGGGAAAATCGAAAAAAAAGAAAAGTCGGAAAAAAATTCAGTTTTGTCTTGACCAGTTTGAGAATAAAAGCCCGTTTTTCTTCATGTGCGAATGTTTAAGAATATTTTTAAAAAAAATTTTGGTTACACAATAAGTTGTGTGTGGACATAAGCGTTAATATATATTTAATCTAAAAATAATCAAATAACGTTAATTAATATTTAAATTAAACATAATGTAACCCAAAAAAAAAAATAAAGAATATAATTTTCTGTTTGAGCGCAAGAACAGAAACATATTAGAAAAAGAATTGAATTTATTGGGTGCAAGAGAGGAAAAATCGAGAACCTAAAGGAAGAATTTCGAACGATATTTGCAACAGAGCAGTATTCAAAGAAGATGATGGCAGGTACCTCTGGATTGGAGTAAAAAGAAAACAAAACAGGAGTAGAAGTGGACAAGAAGCGTATGGAAATTAAGTTAAGTTTTAGGTGCTAAGTTTTTGGTATATATTAGCGTTCGCTGCGTAACCAGCGAAAGAACAAATTGTGGAGGACCATTTCCTGGACTAACTTACGTATGTAGGTCTAATGGAGCATAATTTCAAGGATGACAGAATAATAGATTACGGTTCAAGAAAAAAACCATTTTTTTTTTGAAAGAACAAATACATATACTATTATCTTAAAGTTTTTTTTTCTTAATTTACACATTTTTACTTAATTTCCTTATTTATTTTATCAAATTTTATCAGTGAACATTGATTTTTAAATTTTTTTACATTAATTGTTATTTGATTGTTGATTATTTTATTTAACGATAGCGTTGGCCATAATAATTAATTCAACTTATTATATGTTTATTATATTGATTTTCTGATTTCTTTTTTTCTGTGAGCGACTCCAGGGTTTTGGGTGAGGTCGTTGTGGCATCACATTTAATTTCCAATAACGGTATAATCACCCACCCCCTAAGACGTCTTGAAACCTCAACTATTGTAAGACGTGTTAATATGTTAATGTCGATGTATTGTGTTGCCTACCTGCATGTATATTTGATGAGGTTGTATTAAAGATACGCTGTTACAACGAGTTTTTTTTTCGCTTGAAGAGATTGGAGTTTTAGTTTTCTTTTAGCAGTTTTTTTTTTTTTTTTTTTTTTTTTTTTTTTTTCAGAATGATTGAAAATAATATGGCAGGTTAACGGTCGACCGAATTAGCGGCGTGCGATGCTTTGCTCTCCGGAATTCTTTTTCAGTGGCTTTACTCACTTCATGTAAGCACTCCACTTCCATCCCGATGGGAGACGCTCTCATACAAGCAAATGGTGAGGCATTATTGTAGGTGGTACCTCCAGGTTCTAAACACTCCACGACCCCCCGGCGAGCCAGCCCTCCTCTTGAGGCCGGGGTACCACCTGGATTGGTTGGATCGGTTTTGACTGGGAGTTTTTTTCGTGTGTCCAATTTTTTTTTTTGTAAGTGTAGCTAAGGTGGGCTTCTTCGGGCAACCCACTTAGGTACGCTGTTACAGATCTAACGAGTGTTTGTGCGAGTTGCAGGCTTTAGGTGTTAACACTTCTTATTGGGATCCCTTGCTAATTTATCTTATTGTTCAAAGACTTCCTTCTGAAATCCATCGGATGTGGGAAACTGAACTTGTGGCCAGCGAAGCTACAATGGTGACCCCGACGGTGCATAAAATTATTTAAAAATAAAAGTTCATAGCCAGTGAAAATCGGCGCGCATTAAAATAAAATTACTCTAATTATTTAAAAGTTCAAAATCAGTTTCAGTTTCAAGTTCCATCGAAAAATTCTATTGAAATTTTTTTTTTCTTAAACAAAAAATGAAATAGCGGAACCTGTGGGAATATTTTCTACGTTTTTTTTCGACGGTGCATAAAATGTTTTAAAAAAAAGAAAGTACTAGATAAATAAAAGTTCATAGCCAGTGAAAACGGCGCGCATCAAAACAAAATTGCTCTAATTATATAAAAGTTCAAAATCAGTTTCAGTTTCAGGTTCCATCGAAAAATTCTATTAAAAAATTTTTTTTTCTTAAACAAAGGATGAAAATGCGGAACCCGTGGAAATATTTTCTACGTTTTTTCTTATTCGCATTTGATTACACCGTTTTTGCTCTGTATTTATATTTTACAAGCTACAATAGTGACCCCGCCGGTGCAGAAAATTATTTAAAAATAAAAGTTCATAGCCAGTGAAAATCGGCGTGCATTAAAATAAAATTACTCTAATTATTTAAAAAGTTCAAAATCAGTTTCAGTTTCAAGTTCCATCGAAAAATTCTAGTGAAATTTTTTTTTTCTTAAACAAAGAATGAAATAGCAGAACCTGTGGGAATATTTTCTACGTTTTTTTCGACAGTGCATAAAATGTTTTAAAAAAAAGAAAGTACTAAATAAATAAAAGTTCATAGCCAGTGAAAACGGCGCGCATCAAAACAAAATTGCTCTAATTATATAAAAGTTCAAAATCAGTTTCAGTTTCAGGTTCCATCGAAAAATTCTATTAAAAATTTTATTTTTCTTAAACAAAGGATGAAATAGCGGAACCCGTGGAAATATTTTCTACGTTTTGTCTTATTCGCATTTGAGAGTTGAAAATATTTTGAGAAATTGGAAGTTTTTTTTCGCAACGTCTGGAAAATTTGGCTCTACAAAGAGGATCACAGAAATTTGTTTTGTTTATATTTTTTTTTTAAACATACATACTTACATAATAATAACATTCCGATAAAATCAGGGAGACACTGTTTTTGCTCTGTATTTATATTTTTTTTTACTAAATATTTAAAGAATTTGATTTCATATAAATTTTAATTTTTTTTTTTTTCGTATTTGATTTCTTTTTGATTTAACACTAGATTTACCACACCAGTCAAAATGACTGGTTTTGTAGTTTCATTTTCAAATTCCTAGTTAACCCCATTTTTTTGTTTTAAAACGATGCAATGATATTTGTAGCGATACTTAATTGAATAATAGTAGGCGGTCAGATATATTTTTTTATTCAAAATCAAAAAGGTTTTGATTATAATCGGCACTTCTACCAAACCAAAAAAAAATTTTCTAAGACCAGTCATTTTGACTGGTGTCGGTAAATATAGGTAAGTCAAATTGTCGGTATATCTAGTGTTAAGTTTTTTTTCGTATTTGATTTCTTTTTGATTTAAGTTTTTTTTGTATTTTCTTTTCATTCATCTATTTAAAAGGTTTTAGATCCTTTATTTTGATTACATATTTACACATACTATTATTTTACCCTCCTTATCCATATTACAATATAATTCTTTCTCATACATATATATTATTTATATTATTATTTTTTATCTTTTTGATATACATATTAATCTATAATTATTGCTTACACATACACATACATACATTGTTCTTTTAACTTTCCTTATACATATTAATATATAAGTCTTTACACATATATAAATAATTATACAAAATACTACTTTCACTTTATATTATATTACTTTTGCACATACGTAAATAATTATATTTTATACACTTACATACACTAGGAAGCACTTGATTACCCTCACATGAAATTTCGATGTAAAACTTGCTGCAGCAAGCCTATTCCTGCGAAATTTTTGTTAAATATTTCTGGTCCGTTATTTCAAAATTCCTAGTAATCAAAATAATTCAAAGAACTAAAAGTAACGGGAAATTCCAATTTTTGAATATTATGTGTTTTGCAAAAGGAGCACTTGATTACCCTCATCAGTTTCTTTCTGTTATTATTAGCATAAAAGTGCAGTGAAACTAAGGAATTTGTATTTAATTAAACTTTTACTTTTTTCAAATAGTGATTCTAAGGGTGAGTTGCACCAACTAACTTTAACCGTAACAAAAGCTAAATCGGTTGTCAAATCTCCGGTTAGACAAAACGGGAGTTGCACCGTTTAACAATTGTTAATATGACGTAACATTTTAACGTTAACTTATGGCTCCTGTATTCCGGGGAGCTTTTGAATTAAACACTTTTTAATTTTAGTACTTTCACTTATAACTTTATTATTAATAACAACTATCGTTTTATCACAAGTTTTAATTATCGGATTAAATTGAAACAATTTATTTGTATAATGTATGTGATATATATATATATATATTTTAGAGTCACTGATATTTTCGCTTTGTATTCACGCACGATTTCACAGGTTAGAGGGAGCCTTTTTGATAGAGTGTTAAAATCGGAGATGCCGGAAATTGGCTATCCCTCCAATAGACACGATGCGGGCGGAACGGAACAGAGAACGGTAAGATCACTGAACTTTAAGTTCGGTGATCGATGGAGTGTTCCGACTGATCGTGTTTATTGTGTGGGAGGCTGTTGTGTGACTTTGCGTAAACTTGGTAATTAAGTTTACGCGGTCACTGCATACTCCCCCCCCCAGCGTAGCGTTAACGAAATGTTACCGCTTTAGACGGCTTAGCTTCGTTGTCGCGGTCACAACCGAAGGCTGGCTTTAGCCTGTCAATGGATATTGACTTGGTTGTGCCGTTCAATTTGACGACGAAGTGTTTTCGTAATCGTTTGATTACTTCATATGGGCCCTCGTATGGAGGTTCGAAAGGTTTTCGAACTCTGTCGACTCGTATGAAAACGTAGTCGGCGTTCTCCAGGGCTTCTGGCACGTAGACATCCTTTTGGACGGGTTGCCGAGGATGTATTGCCTTGATGTTCTGCATATGAGAACGAAGGCGAGACAGGAATTCTGATTCTTCAATTGGACTCTCATCCGTTGGGATAGAAATCGAATTGGGAAGTCTCAGATTCTGACCATATACGAGCTCGGCTGGTGAGCATTGTAAGTCGGTCTTAATTGCCGTGCGTATGCCTAACAAGACAAAGGGCAAGTCTTCACTCCAATGAGTAGTGTTGTCCCTTGCCATTAAGGCTGCTTTAAGTTGCCTGTGGAACCGTTCAACCATCCCGTTTGCTTGTGGATGGTAGGCGGTGGTCCGGATTCTATGAGTGCCGAGTAATTTGGCAACTTCATTGAATAGTTTCGATTCGAACTGCGTACCTTGATCGGTTGTGATCTCGAGTGGTACGCCGAATCGTGGGACAAATTCAGTGACGAATTTCTTTGCCACTGTTGAAGCTGAGATATCCCGAATTGGGTATGCTTCAGGCCATCGCGTGAATCTATCGACTATCGTTAAGATATAAGAGTATCCACGAGATGGGGGTAGGGGTCCCACTATATCCATATGGATATGGTCAAATCTATTATTTGGAAGTTTGAAAGCTTCCAATGGAGATTTGGTATGTCGTGAAACTTTGGACTTTTGGCAACCTAGGCATGATCGAGACCACTCATTGCAGTCTTTATTGATCGATGGCCAGAAGTATTTCTTGGTAACGGCTCGTCTTGTAGAGCGAATACCAGGATGAGAGAGACTATGTTCGGAGTTGAACGCTAGTCTGCGTAAGGAAGTGGGTATGTAAGGCCTTGGAATGCCTGTACTAGTTTCACACCACACCTGATGGGCCGTAAATGGTATTGGTGTGAGGACTAGTTTTACCCGTGAGCCGTTGCTGGGGTGCTCTTGTAGAGACTTCAACTCTGTGTCACCTTGTTGAGCCTGAGCCAGTGTAGGCAGGTCGAAGGTGACCAAGTCGACGTTGTCGGTTGCTAGTGAGCGTGACAAGTAGTCTGCGACAACGTTTTGTTTACCCGACACATGTCTGATGTCTGTGGTAAACTGAGATATTAGACCCAAATGTCTGGTCTGTCAAGGGGATCGTTCGGTCGTTGTGTGAAGTGCACGTGGTTTGTGGTCAGTATAGACCACGAAATTGCGTCCTTCAACGAAGTAACGGAAGTGTTTGATTGCTGTATAGATTGCGAGAAGTTCGCGATCGAATGCAGAGTACTTCCGTTCTGTTGGTGACAGCTTTTTGGAATAAAAAGCTAGAGGTTGCCACCGATGACCGTTGAATTGTTCCAAAACGCCTCCGATTGCGTAATCAGAGGCGTCAGTCGTAAGACTGTATTTTGCATCCTCGATTGGATGGTTCAGCAGAGTTGCTTCAGCCATCGAGGTTTTCACCTTGAGGAATGCCGCCTGACATTCTGCTGGCCAGTCAAAAACTTTATTGGCACGTGAGCGGTTGAGAAGGTCTCTCAAATGCTCGTTTATCGGCACCAACTGTTCAGCCAATTTTGGGATAAATCGGTGATAGAAATTCACCATTCCCAAAAACTTCTGGATCGATTTGACAGAAGTTGGAGGTGCGAGATCAACGATAGCCTGAACCCGATCGGAGGATGGAAGTATTCCATCCTTTGTGATGCGGTGGCTTAGAAACTTAATCTCTGTTGCACCAAAAACGCATTTCTCTAGCTTGATGGTTAAACCGAAGCTATCGAGGCGTTTAAAGAGCTCTTCAAGGTGAACGATATGTTCATCCTCGGTTTTACTGGCGATAAGTATATCGTCCAAGTATACATAAACGAAGTCGAGATCTCTCGTAACTTCATTTATGAACCTTTGAAAGGTTTGTGCTGCATTCCGTAAGCCGAATGGCATACGTGTAAACTCATATAGGCCGAATGGCGTAATGAGTGCAGTCTTATGCACGTCTTCTGGGGCGATTGGTATGTGATGGTATGCACGTAAGTAGTAGAGCTAGGCCGGTACCAAGCCACCTCTCAGGTGGCTTCGTAGTGACATAGGATTTGGGGGGGTCTGAAAGCTCTACATGTACGTGCACGAGGTGTTTTAGGTTTGTGTCTTGGATAAGGTGGCTTGAAAGCTCTTCATGTATGGGTATGAGGTGTGAAGGTGGCTTAGAGTTGGTGTGTGGAGATGGGTGAAAGCTCTTTATGTACGTGTACGAGATGTTTTTGGGTTTGGGTCTTGGGTTAGGTGGTTTGAAAGCTGTTTATGGAGGTTGGGTGTCTTGGATGGGGTGGCTTGGAGTTGGTGGGTGGAGATGGGTGGTCCAGAGCGTGTATGGGATTTGGTGTGGGACCGGGGTGGGATTTGGGGTGTGACTGAAAGCTGTGTTGTTGAGTGCCACCTGTGGGAAGCTAGTTGAATTTCGGTGTTGATTTGGTCCAGAGCTGGCATGGGATTTGAGGTGTGACTTAAAGCTCTGGATGTATGTTTCTTGGATAGGGTGGCGCAGAACGGGCATGGGATTTGGCCCAGAGCAGGCATGTGATTTGAAGGTGGCGCAGAACCGGCATGGAATTTGGTCCAGAGTGGGGGAACTATGAACTGAGCTGTGGGGGATTTGAGCTTTGGTTTCGAGATGATGATTTTTCTAGTATTAATTCCGGTAGCAACTTGTGCTATGGAATGAGCTTGGATTCTGGAGCAAAATATACAAATAATTTGGTGAAGAACTGGACTTGCAAGTAACACTAAGAATTAAATTAAGCTTTAGCTGGAGCCAGCATTGGGTATATCACCTCAAGTCACAGATATTACAACAACCGCAACTTGAAATTACTAAGTGACTAAAAAGCCATACCTGAAAAAGATATTGCATAGTTTTAGGAGCAAACAAATTCAGCATATTTTTCAAGTATTAATTCTGGTAGCAACTTAGGTTATGGAATGAGCTTGGATTCTAGAGCAAAATATACATATAATTCAGTGAAGAACTGGACTTTCAAGTAACACTAAGCTTTAGCTGAGATCCAGCATTGGGTCTGGACAACAACCCGGTGCGATCTGTAAGCTAAGATCTGGATTGCAACCATATGTCATTATTACCCTCCAAAGAATTCTTAATGAAAATACTCACCTCAAGTCGCGGATATTACAGCAATCGCAACTTACTAAGTGGGCAAGAAAATCATATCTGAAAAAGATATTTCCGATAACAACAACAACAACAACAACAATACAGCTAAGATTCCCATTCTCATCACACTTATGATGTAATTATTATTATCCTGAACATGTTGGATATATTTTTAAAGAATAAAATTGAATACTTTAAACTAAAATACCCTTCACAAACCGCAAATATTGCAAACACTAGGAAGTGTCATAAGCTGACGCAAAAATACTTAACATAAGCTCTATCGAATAATAACAACAATGAAGATTCTCATTTATTACGTTTACATGCTTACTTGAAGTATACTTGAAGTAGGTTTGAAGTAACAAAACATGCATGTAAACCTATCCTGACTTCAAGTAAACTTGAGTCAAGTAAATCACAAAAATTTTTCTACTTGACTTGAAAATATACATGTAAACTCGTTTGAATACTTGAAAATTGCATGCGTATTAGATAAGAAGAGAAATTTAATCATTGTTAACCAACACACTGAAACCTTAAATGTTAGTTCAAGTAAAACTCAAGACAGTTTGAAGTCAAGTAAAAGAACCAAAAAACGCTACTTGAGATTTCAAGTAAGTTTCAAGTCAAGTACTCAGGACAGCATGTAAACGTAATAATTATCAGCTAACTTATACCATAATTTTGAACTGATCACCTTAAGTGCTAATTAGACTCAAATGTATAAATTTTAATAACGGTTAGCTAAGTAAACACTGCATTCCTTATCAAGCATAGATGTTAAAATTTCAGTCTTCCCATGCTGTGAACGTTTATTGAGATAAACAAAAGGAAGTTTTGCTCCATATATTGAAATTGATATGCTGCGAATTTAGTGAGGCTCAGTTTCCTAAAAAATCGCAAACAATTTTGAACAGGTATAGATGGATTCCTTATTAAACATAGGTGTGAAAATTCTAAAGCTATGTGAAAATTTCAGTCTTCCCATAACGCGAACGTTTATTGAGATAAACAAAAGGAAGTTTTGCTCCATATATTGAAATTGAAATTGATATGCTGCGAATTTAGTGAGGGTCAGTTTCCTAAAATCAAAGACAATTTTGAACAGGTATAGATGGATTCCTTATTATACATAGGCGCGAAAATTCTAAAGTCAGCTTTAAACCGTATCACGAATAATATTAAGATAAACAAAGGGATCAGGTGCAATTCTTTAGGTACTGATTACGGTTCCTTACCTCAATTCCTAACGTGTTTTTTAGTGTATCATTCGAATAATGTAAACATTATCGGTATAAAAGCAAAGTTCACTTCATGCTACCCTCAAAACCACAATGGATAACGATTCGGAAAGAAGGCGGCAAGTTGTAAGTATTGAACTTTATTATCATGAAAAGGAAATGGAGTTTAATTTATTTTTATATTTCAGAGAAACTCATTGCGCAGGTTAGTGCGCATGCTTGCTTATGGCGAGCATGTAATGACCGCGCTAAAAGAGAAGCGTCGAAGGGCGAAGAGAGCCCGAGACAATGCTAAGGAGCAACTGGGATCTCTGGAAGTTGCGTTGAGCGCCGAGCGGCAGCGCCTACGGAGGCTGGAGCAGCTTACACAGGAGTGTAAGCTGAATCTCCAGCACACTGAGGATCAAAAAAACAAAGCAAAAAAAGAATATAAACTTATGAAGTACCTAATTAAATTAGGATATTAAGAGATTTTGTATATTGAATTTAAAATAAAAATTATTAGAATAAAACTTATTTGTGTTAAATATTTATAATTCTGCTCTCATTTTTCCGCGGTTTTCTAGGTAATTGGTCGCGCTCCTCTAAAGTGGGTTATATGCTGTGCATATTTACGCAGATCATTTTCAGTGAGTGCTCTATGGGATAGTGACTTTATTAGTTTTTTGGTTGGGTGTTGAGAAAAAGCCTGGGGGGATGTAATTGATTTATCTGGCAACCAACTAGCGTTGTATAACATGCGACTCTCATTTGGGTTTAATGATATGTAATTTTTTTTAGTGTTGCTGCTATTCCAAGATTTCGAGTTCTATCAATTTCCCACACCATTGATTTCATAGCGAATTTCCTCAAAGAGAAACGCTACAGCATTATTTACTAGCTCTGCAGTGCTGGATATTGTTCCATCAGGTTTAGTTACTGTTCCCTCAATGTATATGAAACTTTCAGCCGGGAGGATATACAGGTCTTGGTTTTGCACTGGAATGCGGGTTTCATCACTGTTTTTAAATGAAGAGGTGAACGATGAGTAAGTGTGGTAGTCAATTTTTGATATGCTATTGTCATGGCTCGTGCCTTCAGTAATATCCAAGATGTTGGTTCATTGCTTCAAATTTAGTCCTATTGATTTTAGAAATTGTATATTATCAGCTCTCAGTTGACGTCTTGTTCACTTCAAGGTTGTCGGTTGACTAATGTTTTCCGTGAAGTTCATCCTGTTTATATGCTTATTGCTGTTGTTGCTGCCGTAGACTATCATTCTGTGGCTTTAAATGTAGTCTGATAGTTAGCGTTTCACCTCGAAAATTTATTAAATCTCCATCCTGCGCTAAGACGCACCCCTAAAAATGAATGAATGAATGAAACTGCGTCATACCCCCAAATTGTTCGGTCTAGTTTTCTATATTGTACTAATTCTAATTCTAATGTCTGTGAGACTTATCCCCCAAATTTTACTTGTAAGTAACGAACAAATTATATTAAAGTTAAGCATTGAACTGTATATCGTTAAAAAGTGTCGAGAGAAAAATCGATAGTTCATATGGCGTGATAAATAAAAATAGTTTTAAATTAAATTCAGGCGGTTGCCGCCTCTAATAAGAAAAACTTCACGAACAGAGAAGACCAAAAATAACAAATATCCACGTTTCTAATTCTGATCTCGAGAAATCGCAAATTCTGTCGGCATTGATTCAAAACATAAAACACATCGCTTAGTGCCCACCTCACGTGCATAATTCTGTTGTGACATGTAAACAGAAATCAGCTGACTTTTCGCATAATTCCTAAGGAGCAACTGGGATCTCTGGAAGTTGCGTTGAGTGCCGAGCGGCAGCGCCTACGGAGGCTGGAGCAGCAGACCAGACCAGCCAGACAGACCAGCCAGACAGACCAGCCAGACAGACCAGCCAGACAGACCAGCCAACCAGCCAGACAGACCAGCCAACCAGCCAGACAGACCAGCCAGACAGAACAGCCAACCAGCCAGACAGACCAGCCAACCAGCCAGACAGACCAGCCAGACAGACCAGCCAACCAGCCAGACAGACCAGCCAACCAGCCAGACAGACCAGCCAGACAGACCAGCCAACCAGCCAGGCAGACCAGCCAACCAGCCAGACAGACCAGCCAACCAGCCAGACAGACCAGCCAGACAGACCAGCCAACCAGCCAGGCAGACCAGCCAACCAGCCAGACAGACCAGCCAACCAGCCAGACAGACCAGCCAGACAGACCAGCCAACCAGCCAGACAGACCAGCCAACCAGCCAGCCAGACAGACCAACCAACCAGCCAGACAGACCAGCCTGACAGACCAGCCAACCAACCAGGCAGACCAGCCAACCAGCCAGACAGACCTGCCAACCAGCCAGACAGACCAGCCAGACAGACCAGCCAACCAGCCAGACAGACCAACCAACCAGCCAGACAGACCAGCCAGACAGACCAACCAACCAGCCAGACAGACCAGCCTGACAGACCAGCCAACCAGCCAGACAGACCAGCCAGACAGACCAGCCAACCAGCCAGACAGACCAGCCAGACAGACCAGCCAACCAGCCAGACAGACCAGCCAACCAGCCAGATAGATCAGCCAACCAGCCAGACAGATCAGCCAACCAGCCAGACAGACCAGCCAACCAGCCGGACAGACCAGCTAACCAGCCAGACAGACCAGCCAACCAGCCAGGCAGACCAGCCAACCAGCCAGACAGACCAGCCAACCAGCCAGACAGACCAGCCAGACAGACCAGCCAACCAACCAGACAGACCAGCCAGACAGACCAGCCAACCAGCCAGGCAGACCAGCCAACCAGCCAGACAGACCAGCCAACCAGCCAGACAGACCAGCCAGACAGACCAGCCAACCAGCCAGACAGACCAGCCAACCAGCCAGACAGACCAGCCAACCAGCCAGACAGACCAGCCAGACAGGCCAGCCAACCAGCCAGACAGACCAGCCAACCAGCCAGACAGACCAGCCAACCAGCCAGACAGATCAGCCAACCAGCCAGACAGACCAGCCAGACAGACCAGCCAACCAGCCAGACAGGCCAGCTAACCAGCCAGACAGACCAGCCAACCAGCCAGACAGACCAGCCAGACAGACCAGCCAACCAGCCAGACAGACCAGCCAACCAGCAAGACAGACCAGACAGACAGACCAGCCAACCAACCAGACAGACCAGCCAGACAGACCAGCCAGGCAGAGCTGAAAGACCTGGTCAGCTGATTAGGTGGGCTCCTTCATAGGATCATGAATACATCAAAGCCTTTTCGATATCGACCTTTGCCCATGGGGCTGTCCTTATCAATTACTAAGAATCCATATTTGTCTTTCCAACAGATTGCACACGCTTTTCTGAACTTTGCGAATTCCATATCACTATTCATTCTATACCGAATATTGATGACAACAATAACTTAATGCATGTGGGTGATGCATGTATCGAAATACCTGTTGGATCATACGAGATTGATGACATAGCAGCTTCAGTGCAGCAAAGCTTAAATATGAGCAGCGGCAGCAAGGCAACAGTCTTAATAAGGGCAAACAATAATACCTTGAAGAGTGAAATAAAAGCAACTGAAGTTATACATTTTGATAAAGAGCGATCTATCGCGCCGCTGTTGGGATTTGGGAAACGTGTACTGGAAGCAAATATATTACATACATCAGATCTACCCGTCAATATTATAAAAGTTAATACTATAAGGGTTGAATGTAACATCATATCAGGCTCATACATCAACAATAAACAGGTGCATATGCTGCATGAATTTGCCCCAACCGTGGGGCCAGGCTATAAAATAGTAGAGGTTCCAGCGAATGTGATCTATTTACCGGTGAACGTCAAACGTGTTAGTTCGCTCACACTAAAGCTAGTTGATCAGGACGGAGATTTAATAAATTTTCGAGGTGAAACGATAACTATCAGACTACATTTAAAGCCACAGAATGATAGTCTACGGCAGCAACAACAGCAATAAGCATATAAACAGGATGAACTTCACGGAAAACATTAGTCAACCGACAACCTTGAAGCGAGCAAGACGTCAACTGAGAGCTGATAATATACAATTTCTAAAATCAATAGGACTAAATTTGAAGCAATGAACAACATCTTGGATATTACTGAAGGCACGAGCCATGACAATAGCATAACAAAAATTGACTACCACACTTACTCATCGTTCACCTCTTCATTTAAAAACAGTGATGAAACCCGCATTCCAGTGCAAAACCAAGACCTGTATATCCTCCCAGCTGAAAGTTTCATATACATTGAGGGAACAGTAACTAAACCTGACGGAACAATATCCAGCACTGCAGGGCTAGTAAATAATGCTATAGCGTTTCTCTTTGAGGAAATTCGCTATGAAATCAATGGTGTAGAAATTGATAGAACTCGAAATCTTGGAATAGCAACAACACTAAAAAATTACATATCATTAAACCCAAATGAGAGTCGCATGTTATACAACGCTAGTTGGTCGCCAGATAAATCAATTACATCCCCCACGGATTCTTCAATTTCTGCATCCCTCTAAAAACATTGCTGGGCTTTGCTGAAGATTACAATAAAATTATCGCCAACGCTAAACATGAACTCATATTAATACGAAGCAGGATGGATGAAGATGCGGTCATATCACCGACAGATGATGTAAACATCTCAATCTCGAAACTTCAGTGGCGCATTCCCCATGTTAATGTGGCCGATCATGAGAAAATTGCTTTATATAAAATCATTGAAAGCGGTCGTGAAATACAAATGCCATTTAGAAGCTGGGACATATACGAGTACCCCACGCTACCAGCAACGACTCATCACACGTGGTCTGTCAAAACGTCATCGCAGATGGAAAAGCCCCGATATGTCATACTAGCTCTCCAAACAAATCGTAAAAATGATAAAACAAAGGATGTCAGTAAGTTTGACCACTGCAAGCTGACAGATGTTAAAGTGCACTTGAATTCGGAATCATACCCATATGATGACCTGAACTTGAAATTTGATGCTCATAAATACGCTCTCCTATATGATATGTATATAAAATTCCAAACTTCATACTATGGACGCCTGTTGCAGCCACTACTCTCAAGGGAAGAGTTTATGCGTGATGCTCCGATCGTAGTCATTGATTGCTCTCGGCAAAACGAAACCATTAAAACAGGTCCTGTGGATATAAGGTTGGAATTCAAAACATCGGAAAACGTTCCCACTAACACAACAGCATACTGTTTATTGCTACATGATCGAATAGTGGAATATACACCTCTAACCAACGAAGTCAGGAAAATTGCTTGAAATGGATGCCATTATCATCGATCTTCAAGGATTCAAATTACAAAACAATCAATTTATTTTCAAAGAATTGGCCCTTTTAAATTGTGAAAATCAAATGCAGCACTACATATTCCAACCACCATTTGCACATAAACAACTAACTCGATCTGAAAAGAAACAAGTTGAGTGGCTCAGACGCAATCATCATGGATTCAGATGGGGTGATGGATACATTCCCTACCGCACACTATATTCAGTTGGAGATCTGCTGCATGATAAAATAATCTATGTTAAAGGAGCTAAAAAGAAACAATGGATTCAGGAATTATTTGGAGAGGAGCTAACCATATATGATGTAGAAGAGGAGGGATGCCCCAAACTATCAACAACAACAACAACAACAAATGGCTTCTTATCCTGCATAATACACGAAGGCCGATGTGCTCTGAAAAATGTTTTTGTAATAAGGGAATTTTTAAATAAAACAGACAGGTTATAATTATTCTTTTATTCATACTATTTACATATTGCACTTGTGTGAATTTTATTCTACATCCATGTCTTCTTGCTGCTGCTGCCATGAAAAATGTCCCCATGGTAGAGTGTCGATCCCGTTGTCTATAATGCAGTGTTTATCATCCTGTGGGTTTAAAGCGATCTTTGCTTGGTTTAAAGTGTACACTTTATGACTATATGAACGAATGCTTTTTTGCTCAGCTATCTTGCTTTTTGAATTTTGCAAACATTCAATATAGTCGCTAATCTGCAAAGTTTTCGCCACAACGTTCTTCTTTACCCCTTTTGCTTTCTTCACTTCATCAACACCATCTATTTCAAGGGAGTACATTTTAGACCTTAAGCCTACAAACAATGTCATTATTCGGCCATTTAATTCATCTTTCATCAATCCAGGAACTTTTTTATTTGCTTGCGGCATATTAAACTGGTTGGTCATAGGATAATCACTAGTATCAAATTTATCTATGTTTTCCTTCATAATATTGTATATGTCAACATTTTTTATTTCATATACTAATGAATCCGTATCCATGTACATTATTTTGCATTTATCAGCATCCAACTCTTTTAGCATAAAGTCATAATGGAATTCGTACAGTGCTATTTTAGAAATATCGAGAATCGCCATACCAATGTATAATGGTTTATCGAATTTAACTACCAGCTTTCGTAATTCAACTGCTACTAAATTTTCATTGAAAATTGTGCGACTATGGAAATTCGGTGCTGCAATGAGGTTTCTAGCGCCATACCGCCCCTCCCACTTTGTACATAGTTTTATGTTTGAATATTTTCGCACATTTTCCATAGTTTTTCCGAAAACAGCATTAATTATTTTCTTATATTGGTTCTTCTCGTAGGCATTTTTGGCTTGTTTCCTTTTATCTGTATTTAAGTCCACATATGGTTTAAGCCATGGTGATTGATCGAACTGCAGAATGCGGTGAATTTTCTTGAGTATTAGTCCATGTGATAAACATTGTTTTAGGTTGCGGTAATGTATAACATATTTTTCTTTGGTGTGTAAAGTGGTTAAAAGTTTGCCTTGTTTTGATCCTGGTGGTGCTGAATGAGTGGGGCAAAATGGAAAATCTTTATGCAAATTATGCAGCTCCTGCGGGTATTCAAGATCTACCTCCAACATATAGCCGATCGGTGAATTATCATCAACACTCATAACATCAACATTATCAATCCATTTAAAGTTTCCGGTTGGAAGTGATTGCGACATGGCCCATCCATATAAATTATTCACGTCATAGTACATCAGATATTTAGTTTCTTCATCCGGTTTAAAGTTTTTCATATATTTATTGTTGGCTTCACTATATCTGCAGCAGCATTGGCTAATTCCACCTCGGCAAGATTTTTCAATAAATAAAAGAATGTCAACATCCATAATCCTTTCTAGGCGCACTCCCGTGTAATACAGCATCGCTGCCCATGTATATCCAGGCAGTGTGAAGACGTGTGCAGGGTCAAGTTTGTAAGTCCCCAGTCCCATAGCTCTAAAATTTGTAAAAATATCCGCCAGCAGAAGAACATCTGTTTTTAAATACAAATCTGAATACTCCCCCAGGCTTTTTATGTTAAATTTTTCCCACACTTTTTGCGCATGTTCATAATCTTTTTCAGTTATCGGCTCATCAATCATTTTATTATAAAAATGCTCCTTGCTAGGTAAACTATTACATTCCAACTTGTCCCAGCCATGGATGAAGTCATATGGGAAAACTCCTTTGCGCGTGAGAAGGTTGAAGCTTTCATCATCCAGGTGTTGCCATTGAGCTTTTGTAATTATTAATTTTTCCTTAGGCAGCAATCCGGCTAATTTATCCAAAGATTCATCCATAAATCTATAGGAGTCGATGAATCTCAGCTTGATGGAGCTATTTTCAATGTGTTTGGTAAATGAAATATACCGCTCTTTGTTCAACGGTAAAAGATCCACTCTTCCTGGTATGGTTAATGCTACATCCTTGATTATGAAATGCGCATCATATCCTGATAAATTGTGGAAAATGACTGGGATGTTGCGACAATCATTATAATTGATGTTGCAGCTGTTGTGTGCTGGTCCACGATATTTGCCTGTGAGGTGGCAATGATCCCTCACTCTGGTTTCACCAAGCGCAAAGGGTTTCTCGCATATATGGCAGCATGGTTGGTTTAATTGAATGCACTTTTCCTGCGCTGATAACGGTGCTAGTGGTTGTATATCCTTTATTTGCTCTTCGGCTATATTTGCGATCTCCTGCAGCTGCAATGTAAACCACTGAAGACACGTTTTTCCACGATTCGATCGGTAAAATGATAGAGATTCATCGTAATAGCAGTGAAAATATAATCCAATACTATGAACTTCATGTTCTTGAATTTTCCTTGTCTTATCACCATTACTACCACCATCGGTAACAGGTATCAATATTGACTCCAAATCTGCATATACTGTAAATGGTACCGGATTCTTGCAATTATAATTTTTAAAAGTGATAAATTTCTCCTTATGAAAAGCAACTTTACAGTCATTCACCTTTTCACACTCAGACACGTGTGTTGCGAGCTTTTCTTCAGTATTAAAATAAAATAAACATCTATCACAGATATATTTTTTGTGTTCCTTTTTAGACGTCTGCCTGCTCACCAAACGTGATAAGTCTTTAATCCAGCAGAAATGATAAACAATATCACTATCATCATCATCGTCCTCACTGCAGTCATAATTTGACTTTATCATTAGCAGATTGATATGTTTATCCAATTTATTCTTCGTTAAGTAAGCTGGAACAGTCGTGTATTCGCTCATCTTTTCCTTTTCCAGTATGAAAACATTAATTGATAATCCGTTGTTTTCTTCGAATGTTTTTATTTGGTTTAGTGTAACTGGAAAAGTAATCCCGCTCAAGTTTAGCACATTGTTGTAGTGCGGGTACTTTGATGTTCTATATGCGTGATCCCTATACTCTACTGGATACAAAGCAGAGACCACTGCCCAGGCAAAGCACGCATTATCATTATTCCTCACATTTACGCATGCCTGTTTTGCTGCGATGCTTTGCGGCAATTTTATAAATGACGATCCTCTTAATGGCTCGTATTTGTTTATGTGCACCATTAAGTTCACTATGGTATGTAAAGCCCAGCCACTATCTTTCTCTTGGAACTCCTCAACTTGGGTCAATAGATCATCCTGCACGTTTTTCAAAAACCACTGTTCCAGATCATCGGTGCTCCCAATGGGTGTAGTTTTGGTGTGAAAGTATTTTATGTCGCTTATAACATCACCATCATTGACACCATGCTTAACATACTCGCAGCTTAAAGTCGTTGACGCCTTGATGAAATTATGCTTCTTTAAGATGTTCTTAACGCGCCGCTCAAACAAAGCATAACCATCCTTTAAAAATTGCTTCACTTCGATGTGCTTTATATTAATGATGACGCCTGTCCTGATTCGTGATGCAAACGCATTATGCAGCTCTTCCCAGCGTACACGAGCACTTCTTTTTTCACTTCTTCCTCCTTCCTGCACACCTGCTCCATGGTGGCTGCTGCCAGCTTTCAACAATACTTGTAAACTTCTTAGTTGCGCAATACAATTTTGATAGTGTTGTTTGGTCCCAATCTGCTTTTCGCCCCTGCATGCTGCTTTTATTTTTTTAATGAATAAACCACACACCTTTGTAATAATAACACTTTGCGCAGCGTCTCTGTCCCTTAAGCAATCTGCTGCTTGCTTTTTTAGTCCACTCATTATACTGCGTGTATCCATTTTAAAATTTATAATAATTAATAACAAAAACAAAACTTTTCACTTAGCACTTGTTAAATTGGTTGGATGCTCACTGTTAAAATCACCAGTATTAGCAGGAGTCGTAATTAATAACACTTTACTAGTTAACTCGCGGGATGCTCGTTGTAAACTGTGAAAATACTACTGCTACTGCTTCTTTTATAATACCCGCAATTGCACAACATGAACAAGTTCGATCATGCAAATCTGCCTATGTAGCAAATTCCTGACCCTAAGTGTTGTTTACATAGGTGCATGGAACTCATGGACAAGTACAAAATTTACCAACTTCCGGTATCCGGCTGTCTTAGATGGAATTGCATCACCATAGTCACAGACAGGCAAATCCCTACCCCTTCCCCAAAAGTTGTTTACACAGGTGCATGGAATTCAATTTACCAACTTCCGGTCTATAGCTTTCTCACGCAGGTGCAAAAACTGCTGACGTAGCGAATTCCTAGGCCCCAAAAGTTGTTTACACAGGTGCATCATGAAAACTTCCACCCCAAAGTTGTTTAGACAGGTGCATCTATGTGCTGCGGACTCATGGACAAGTTCAATCATGTTCCTAGATTTAGGGTATATAATGAGAACTGTGAAGGAGAACGCTAGCAGTTCAACCCCAACCACCTGGAGATCAACAGCATCAGCCCCAGAAACATGGATACAGCAACAGAACTCAAAAGCTTGGAATACTCACCATACTTAAGGATGTCCGACATGGAGTTTGGAACCCCATATAAAATAAAATCTGCAAGCAGGCTTGAAACAGTGTATGGTGTTCGGATTCATCTCGAGTTAAAGGAGCATCAGCTTTTGCTACCAGCCAGGTACAGTTCACTTTCTGATGCAGCCTTACAAGACATCAACAACAAAGGAAATTTCCACGTAATCAATTCTGGACCGCAGGGGAGGACATATATATTAAAATTTGTACAAATTGATGCCGCCCCAGTTAATTATAGTTTTTATGCTGATAATTCAAGTGAAATCCCTAATTTTTATAATCCTAACAACAAGAAAAGGAAATTTCCAGGTGAATAATAATAATACTGTGCTGTGTCTGAAATAAATAAATAATTGTGCAATTTATCAGAATAAAAAGCAAAATAATATGTGTTCTAATTAGTAGTTTTTTTTTTTTTTTTTTTTATTTGTAGCTATTACAACTACAACAATTCTTTTTAATACCTTAACTTAGTTAAATATTTCAGCAGTTTGCTCTGCCGTTTAATTTTTTTCTTTTCAGTACTAACTTGCTGATTACATTCACTGATGCACTTTGTTTATCTCAATAAACGTTCGCAGCATGAGAAGACTGAAATTTTCACATCTTTGCTTGATAAGGAATCCGATGTTTTCTTAATTAACCGTTATTAAAATTTACTCATTGGGTACAATTAGCACTTAAGGTGATCAGTTTAAATAATAGAATTTATCCAATACGTTCAAGATTGAATAATTAAGGCATAAGTTAGCTGATAATGAGAATCTTCATTGTTTTTAGTATGTGACCGAGTATTTTTTGCGGCAGCTTTTTGCCACTTCTTAGTGTGTGTGTAATATTTGTGGTTTGTGAAAGGTATTTTACCTTAAATTTATTGTTTAAAAATATAATATATCCAGCATCACAAGTCTGATGAAAAAATGGGAGCCTTCGCTGCATTGTTGATGCTTATGGGAAATATCTTTTTCATCTTTTTGACCACTTAGCAATTTTCAAGTTGCGGTTGTTATAATATTGCGACTTGAGGTGAGTATTCTCATTAAAAATTCTTTGGAAGATAATAATAATAATAATAATAATATATCATGGCATATGGTTGCAATCCAGATCATAGCTTACAGATCGCACCGGGTTGTTGTCCAGACCCAATGCTGGATCTCAGCGAAAGCTTAGTGTTACTTGAAAGTCCAGTTCTTCACTGAATTATATGTATATTTTGCTCTAGAATCCAAGCTCATTCCATAACCTAAGTTGCTACCAGAATTAATACTTGAAAAATATGCTGAATTTGTTTGCTCCTAAAACTATGCAATATCTTTTTCAGGTATGGCTTTTTAGTCACTTAGTAATTTCAAGTTGCGGTTGTTGTAATATCTGTGACTTGAGGTGATATACCCAATGCTGGCTCCAGCTAAAGCTTAATTTAATTCTTAGTGTTACTTGCAAGTCCAGTTCTTCACCAAATTATTTGTATATTTTGCTCCAGAATCCAAGCTCATTCCATAGCACAAGTTGCTACCGGAATTAATACTAGAAAAATCATCATCTCGAAACCAAAGCTCAAATCCCCCACAGCTCAGTTCATAGTTCCCCCACTCTGGACCAAATTCCATGCCGGTTCTGCGCCACCTTCAAATCACATGCCTGCTCTGGGCCAAATCCCATGCCCGTTCTGCGCCACCCTATCCAAGAAACATACATCCAGAGCTTTAAGTCACACCTCAAATCCCATGCCAGCTCTGGACCAAATCAACACCGAAATTCAACTAGCTTCCCACAGGTGGCACTCAACAACACAGCTTTCAGTCACACCCCAAATCCCACCCCGGTCCCACACCAAATCCCATACACGCTCTGGACCACCCATCTCCACCCACCAACTCCAAGCCACCCCATCCAAGACACCCAACCTCCATAAACAGCTTTCAAACCACCTAACCCAAGACCCAAACCCAAAAACATCTCGTACACGTACATAAAGAGCTTTCACCCATCTCCACACACCAACTCTAAGCCACCTTCACACCTCATACCCATACATGAAGAGCTTTCAAGCCACCTTATCCAAGACACAAACCTAAAACACCTCGTGCACGTACATGTAGAGCTTTCAGACCCCCCCAAATCCTATGTCACTACGAAGCCACCTGAGAGGTGGCTTGGTACCGGCCTAGCTCTACTACTTCGTGCATATAAGCGAGGAACAGCCTTACATTATCGAAGACCCTACTTTCTCTTAGACGAGACAACAAATAACGTCCATCAATCGAATCTGCGGAAATTAAGATATATTTTACGACGGGAGGCTGTAGTGGATTCAAGAAGGGGGGATTGGTTGAGGCGATATTGGTGCTACCGCTCACAGACGGCGCCAGTGTGCTTTCTCCACTCGCAGGCTGGGGTGGTCGAGGATTAGAGATAACTAGACTGCTCAAGGGAATTTCGTTGATGTCAGAGTAAGAGCGACCGCCAACGATAATGTGACTGCGGGAGAAATTTGGATAGGAAGTCAATGGATCACGGATATTTATTTTTATAGGGACGTTAGAAGATATAATGTTGGATTTAAAGAGGGCAGAAGAATATTTAGAAGGTATTGCGGGTGTTGTTAGTCTGTTACTATTGGAGCTTACATCTAAGTTAGAATTTAACATAGGTTTAGTAAGACCGGATATGTTAGTAGTGGGACTATTTACCTTAGATCTATTGTTGGAACTACTTATCTTAGGTCTAACTTGCTTACTTCTACTATTTTTATTGATCCAACGGTTGAAGGTGAGATTTCTCCATCTGAAGACGTCCGATTTTGAGCTCAGGAACAGCCAATCATATTTAGAAGGCAAAACTACTTTAAAGCTCCTGAGTTGTTTTGACTTCATTCTCCGAGGTGATACTAATTCACAATCCAGTAGAGTTATGGAGAAGTGATCTTCGAAAAGTTTGCTTATCCAAGCTGGATCAGCGTATTTAGGGGCTCCTTTGAGGAAGTATGTTGTTGATATTTCCTTGTCGAGAAGCGACGTAGTAACGCCTCGCCGCAGTTTTTTTGAATCCTTCTTGCGCGCTACGTTATGTGCCTTGTTTGCTGCGTCAATTTTTTTTAATCTTCTGTCCCAATCTTCTACTGACATGTTGTTCCAAGTTTCGATATGGTAGTAGGTAAGTGGAGCGGGGGTAAATAGTTAGATGGGCCGGAAGAGATAGAGAGACTCTGGTTGTAGAGATTAGGAGGGCCTAGAGTGAAGTTATTCCAATAATTGCTGCTCGTACTTTCAGTCCTACCGTTGAAAGCTCCCTCTAATTCGTCTGAAACAGAGATTGTCTGCTCGTTCAGGACTGGGCTCTTTGCCACCGATTTATTCCTAAATTAGCACAAATGCTAGTGCCAATTAATGAACATTTGAGGGAACTCCTCAATTGTCCATCAACAACAAAAAATAAGGAACAACTTCCTTGGCCCGCAGAGTGTGAACAAGGTGTGTGTGCGAGTGTGCAATGGTTGCAGCAGTTATGCTGATACACCCACTAGGGGATGCTAGATATAGTGTTACAACTGATGCTTCCGACTTTGCGATCGGAGCTGTGCACAGATTGTTTAGACTATTTATCAATCACCTTCGATTTGCCACATTTGGCGAAAGCACAAGAAGGTGACAAAGAGTTACAACGGCTCCAAGAGCATCCCAGTAGTAGCTCGAAGGTAAAACTAATACTCACACCAATTCCTTTCACAACTCATGAAGTTTGGTGTGAGATTAGCACAGGTACATTACGCCCATATATACCTTCATCACTAAGAAAATTAGCATTCAACGCTGAACATAGCTTGACGCATCCAGGCATACGCGCCACAAGGCAAGCTATCACTAAAAAATATTTTGCCAAAAATCTAAAGTTTCGAGACACACCAAGTCTCCACATGCAACTTTTATCAGACCAAATAATAGATTTTCAACATATCCATATGGATATTTTTTTTTTTTTTATGTGGCAGTGCTAAACTCAGGAATCACCCTTTGTACTACCAGTCCGTCATGTCGTTTGTCACGTCATGGTGCAATGTCTAGCAGCAAGCTTAGTACTGGGGGGGGATAGGTTAAGGGTTATGGGGGAGCGGGGGGAATAGGTTAAGGGTTATGGGGGTGTGAAGGGGTGTTGAAGAAGGTGGCGATGAACCCCGCGTTTGAACTCTTGGATGTTGTAGGAGCTCGGAAATACTGACTGGGAGAGATTATTCCACAGTCGAGTTGTTCTATTTACAAACGAATTCATATCTTGTTGAGTGCGTGAAAGGGGGAGTTGCAGGTAAAGGGAATGAGACGAGTGGGCTAATCTGGTGTTGCGGTTATAAGATTGCCGTGGAGGCAGGAGAGCGTTTATTTCGGAGGAACAGTCGCTATAATAGTAGCGATAAAATTTTGTTAGTGCTTCTACATTCCTACGGTGGCTCAAGGGGTTGATGGTGGAGCAGGCGGTGTCGTCATCAATTAATTTAAGGGCATTTTTTTGGACCTTATCTAACCATGCCAAGGTGGTTATCGACGCGCCGCCCCAGACGAGGGAGTTATATTCGAGAAGAGGCCGAATGTAGGATTTATAAATAACAGCGCGGGCCGATGGCTGGAGGAGGGACTTGCACCTCTTAAGAAATCCCAAGCACTGGGATGCTTGTTTAGCGATTTGGAATACGTGGTCATTCCATCGCAAGTCTTTGGCTAATGTCACGCCTAAGATGTGTAGGGATGGGTCGGCCTTTAGTTCCACGCCATCCACTGACAAGGATGGTGAGGTGTTGATCTTCTTCTTGGATATAAGACAGTACTTGGTTTTGGAGGGGTTGAATTCGACACGATTCTCTGTTGCCCACTCTAGAATAAGTTCAATGTCGTTATTAATAGAGTTGAACATTACTTCACGATCATCGAGACAGGTTCTGGCATGAGTCTGTCTTTTATCGTAGCTGTAAGAGTAACGCAGGGTACCGTCGTCAGCGAAGCTGAGAAGTGGGTTGGAGGGGATTGAAAGTAGATCATTTATAAAGATAAGAAATAGGGCTGGTGATAAAATTGACCCTTGGGGGACCCCCGCAGAGATAGGGTGGGGTTCAGATTTGATGCCATCCAATACTACCTTAATTGAACGGCCGGAAAGGAAATTCGCAATCCATTTCTGTAAAAGTGAGTCGATTCCAATAGCTTTGAGTTTAGCTAACAAGGCTAAGTGCCAAACTCTATCAAAAGCCTTGGAGATATCCAAAGCAACCAGACTGGATTCACCTGATCCATGCAAACTTCGGCTGAGGTGTTCTGTAAGACAAACTAAAAGATCGCCAGTGGATCTTCTGTGTCGGAAGCCATACTGTCTGTCGTTTATGAGTAGGTTGGATTCTAGATATCCCATTAGCTTTTTGTTGATTATCGTCTCCATTGTTTTGGAGAGAATAGAAGTAATTGCTATTGGGCGGTAGTTAGAGGGGTCGCTGGAGTCACCTTTTTTCGGTATTGGCTGTACATGGGCAAGTTTCCAAAAGTCTGGATAGACTGCGGAAGAGTATGATAGGGCAAAAAGTTTGCGCAGAGGTTTAGCCAAAGGTGAGGTGCATTGTTTTAAGACGACAGGGGGTATATTATCAGGTCCAGTGGATTTATTGATATCGAGCTCCTTGAGGCACCTGTACACCTCGCGAGTCCTGAAGAAAACCCTGTCCATTAAATGAGCGCTGTGCTCGAGAACCGGGGGTAGCATATCAATTTGGGGTAAAGAAGAATTGGAAGCAAACAGAGATGCTAATAAGTCGGCCTTGGATTTTCTGTCTGTTATCACCTTCTTATCGTGGATGAATGAAGGAGTTGTGGATGAAGTGAAATTCTTCTTAATGGAGCTAACCAAGGAACAGAAGTTCTTGCTACCGGAGGTTGCATTAAAGAGTTTACTTCTCAACTTGTTGTCAAATGAATTTTTGACATTCCTTGGTTGATATTTTAGCTCTAAGTTATAAATTAGTAACTCATTTCATTAATAATTCATTTCAAATTAATTTTCAGTTAAGCTAATCGAAGTTGTTTAGAGTAAATTTAAATGTTCATGTACTATAGAAATTTAATGCGGCAACCCTATGTTCCCGCTATTTTATAATTTTTCAATAAACTTTTTCTTCATTCGACTGTTATCAATTTTACTGCTTCTGTAGATTTCAAGCACGACGGTTAGTTAGGAAAAAATCAACTCAAGTGAATTAAAGTGTCAAGTTGTGCCTTTTAGTAGATATAATTAAAGAAATTGTTGTACGAATAATTATATTGGAGAGTTTTTTGGAATAGAACTTGAATACTGAAAACTGTGTATTTTCTTGGTGAAATTTGCAAACATTTTTGGTGCCGAAACCCGGGACTCATCCACATAAAAGTGAATTAGATTCCATCGCATAAAAAAACAAGGGGAAACTAAATTTTAATGACTCAACCGCTATAATTACAATACGCAGATTCAACCGCATTGTAGAAATTCAACCGCAACCAGGGATACATATAAGGTCAATTCAACCGCATTGTAGAAATTCAACCGCAACCAGGGATACATATAAGGTCAATTCAACCGCATTGTAGAAATTCAACCGCAACCAGGGATACATATAAGGTCAGTGGTAAAATATACAGTTTAAGTTCTATTCAGCCGCATCGCAAGTACAATAACGGTACTGAGCACATGGTTTGCATAAATTCAATATAAATGTATAACCTTGCGAATGCATTTGAGGACAATTTAAAATTCTAAATAAATAAGATGTTATGTTGGAAGATCGATATTCATTCAGTCAGTAATCTTTATAATTCCTGTGACTTCTGTAGATGAGAATATATCGCACAATTGTGAGTGACGACAATTAACCAAGTGTAAACATATTCTTTGTGCAATCGATAGAGATCTGTGTTATTAAGTTCATAGAGATCCCTCTAATTAAATAGTTCAAATGGCAGATGTAGCTTTGCTAAAGATTGAAAGAGGTAGAATTAAAGGTTCATTGACCAAATTAAAAACCTTTGCCGATAATGTTAATGCACAAAGAACTATCGAAGAACTTACTATTCGGTTAGATAAATTAGAATCTCTTGAACAAGAATTTAAACTTGTTGATGATAAATTAGCATTAAATGATATAGACTCTGAATATGATGCCTTTGAAGATAAGTATTTAGATATCAAGGCATCACTACGAAGACACATTAATGCTCGACTCAACGACCAATCGACTAGCGCACCTTCGCCCAATGATCAATTAAATTCCACTGTACAACATTAATGCAGCAACAACAAACTTTTTTTGAAGGATTTCCTTCACCCTCAAATTCAAGTCAGGTGAGACTCCCCAAGATAAACATTCCGACGTTTAGTGGCGATTACAAGGACTGGCCTTCATTCAAGGATTTGTTTGAATCGTGCATTGATTCGAAAGAAGGACTTTCTCCTGTGCATAAATTTCAGTACCTCAAGGGCGTACTACAAGGTGAAGCAGCTTCACTCATAAAACACCTACCTATAACACAGACGAGCTATCCCGAAGCTTGGTCGAAATTAGTTAAACGGTACGACAAGAAGTCACAAATTTTGAACTCTTATATTAAGAGTTTTATAAGTCAACCCATTTGCTCACAATTATCTACTACTGCCTTACGGCGTCTGGCCGACACCTCCGATGAGCTCATTCGTGGTGTAAAGGCCTTAGGAAGGGAAGCAAAGGGACGAGATCCTTGGCTCATTCACCTAATAGTGACTAAAACTGATTCGGAAACCCGACGATTGTGGGCCGAACAGACTACTAGTGGGGATCTGCCCTCATTTGACCAATTCATTCAATTCCTCAATCAGCGATGCGATGCCCTAGAAAGCTGCGCTCCAACTGTCAAAAAAACAAATGTCGTTCAACAAGTTCGGAGTCTACATATTGAAACCACGCTTCGCTGTAAAAGCTGTGAGGAACCTCATCAGCTATACAAATGTCCGCAATATAAGAATATGACTATACCAGATCGACGAAATTACGTAAAACAAAAGGGTTTGTGTTTCAATTGTCTAAGTCAAGGTCACTCCGCTAATAACTGCAGCTCTAAGTTTCGGTGTCATACTTGTAAACAAGCGCATCACTCAAGTTTACATAACAACGGAACAAACCCTCTACCAACACCTGGACCAAACTCCTTGCAAACCTCTAAAAGCAAATCCGGCTTTGGAACACCTGAGAGTAATGAGCCTACAAATGAACCACAATTAAACTCGTACACAATTTCTAAAACAGAGCCAAACAGAATTACATTACTGCCAACGGCGATGGTTCAGGTTCCAAATTCTTCTGGCCATCTAATCTCCTGTAGAGTACTTTTGGACTGCGGTTCGGAAGCCACGTTTATAACTGAAGATTGTGTACGACGTCTGAATTTAAAAAAGGAAAGAGCTCACTTTACAATTAAGGGAATATTAAGAGTAAGAGCAGGTATTACAAAGGGAAAAGTTCAATTGTCTCTTATCTCACGGCACGATCCTCAACATGCACTTTCAGTACAAGCGCTCATATTGGATAACCTAACTTCACCCCAACCCGCTACTAGCTTCCTTATTAAAGATTGGTCATTCCTTAAGGACTATAAATTAGCAGATCCATTTTTCAATAAGACGAGAAGAAACGATATCCTGCTCGGAGCTGATTATTTCATGCGTACTTTAAGAGATGGACATCGCGACTTTTCACCTGATTATCCCAGCGTACATAATACCATCTTTGGTTACATTGTATCAGGTCCACTGTCCATGGAGAGACATGCATCGCCTATTGTGTCACTTCACTCAGCCATCGACGAAGTTAATGAAACCCTACGCAAATTCTGGGAAGTGGAAGAAGTTGGGTCACACGTACAGTCATACACGGAAGAGGAAAACCACTGCGAAGCATTATTCTCAACCACTCATCGCATCGATCCTACCACAAATCGGTATGTGGTTAGATTACCGCTCAAGGAATGCACTGATCATTTGGGTGACTCACTACATATAGCAAGGTCCTGTCTAAGCTCACTAGAAAGAAAATTTCTTCATAACCACACCCTTCGAGATGAATATACACAGTTTATAAACGAATATAAAGAATTAGGTCATCTTGAAGAGATCCCTGCAGACCAATCTAATGTAGAACATGCATACTTACCTCACCATTCTGTTCTTAAACCAACGAGTACCACAACAAAATTAAGGGTAGTATTTAATGGCTCTTCAGTAACGTCATCAGGAGTATCTCTCAACGGTCGGCTTCTCGTAGGACCCAAGGTG
Organism: Thereva unica; assembly: GCA_949987705.1. Classification (NCBI taxonomy): domain Eukaryota; kingdom Metazoa; phylum Arthropoda; class Insecta; order Diptera; family Therevidae; genus Thereva; species Thereva unica. The sequence goes on along the minus strand of CATLJY010000254.1, from coordinate 38,710 downwards.
CAAAGAGACTTGCTCCCCATTTTACTTTCATTTAGAACATTTAAAGTTGCAGTCGTCGCAGATATCGAGAAGATGTTTAGACAGATTTTGGTCGAGGTAGAGGATAGGAGATATCAACGTATACTCTGGAGAGAAAGAACGAACCAACCTATTCGTCATTTACAACTCAAGACCGTGACCTATGGAACTAGTCCAGCCCCTTTCTTAGCTACGCGATCATTAAAGCAGCTTACGATCGAATTCGAAGGTAAATATCCACTGGCGGAGGAGGCGTTGAAGAACAACTTTTATGTAGACGACTTGATGGGGGGAGCCTCATCAGATGCAGAAGCATTACAACTTTATCATCAGTTAAATGAATTGCTACGTTTAAGAGGATTCAACTTACGAAAATGGACGTCTAACTCTCAACAATTTCTCAAATCTACCTCGTCAGATAATGAATCAGCTACCCCAATGAAAATCGATGAAAATACCGAGAGTGTTAAGGTGCTTGGTTTAAAATGGTTACCCGATGTCGACTGTTTCACATTCGAAGTCAATCTCTCCAGCTCAGCCGTTGCAACCAAGCGTATCATATTGTCAGAGTCCAGTCGTATTTTCGATCCGTTGGGACTCATATCACCAACCACTGTGACCTTCAAAATACTGCTACAACAACTTTGGCTCCAGAAATACGATTGGGATGATATATGTGATCAGTGCTGCAGCAAATGGTTTAAACTCCGAGGTGAACTTCACAACCTGCAGGACTTACGGATTCCCCGGTGGATTCATGCGCACGGAACGAGTTTGGAGTTACACGGATTCTCAGATGCATCAGAGGCCGCTTATGCCGCTGTGATTTATTGCAGAAGCGTAGACAAGGACAATAAAGTTTCTATAAACATCGTTTCTTCAAAGACAAGAGTGTCACCAATCAAACAACTATCTATTCCAAGGCTAGAACTTTGTGGTGCAACACTCTTAGCCAACCTTATGGCCTTCGTCAAAACTGAACTGAAAATACCTGATCGTGACTGTTTCGCATGGACTGACTCAACAGTAGTACTTGCGTGGCTCTCATCACCTCCGCGCAGATGGAAAAGCTTCGTAGGAAATAGAACATCAACAATCTTAAGTATACTCCCCAGAACGCAGTGGAATCATGTACCATCCGCCCAAAATCCAGCAGATTTAGCGTCTCGGGGTCTACTGTCTTCAGAGTTAGTACAATCACGACTTTGGTGGGACGGGCCAAGGTACCTAAAGGATGACTGGAAGGACAAGGCTAAGGATGCCCCGATTAAAGATGAAATCATCGTTGCTGAAGAACAACGAGAGCGGTACTTAGAGGTGCTATTGTGCGAAACCACCAACGACACCATTGCGGATTTATTTGAGAAGTATTCCACATTGAACACAATCATTAGAATCATAGCCAGATGCTTCCAGTATTGCCGCAAATGCAATCTACGTAAATGCAATCCACGTAACAACCAGATGTGCACAACTTGGGTCACTAGCGAGGATATAAGGTCGGCTTATCGAAGTTGTATCTTATGGGCCCAGAGCAGTTCATTTGGAAAGGAAATTCACTCATTACAATCTAATTCTCCACTTCATAGTTCAAGTCGACTTCTCACCCTAACTCCGTTCGTAGATACAACTAATATTTTGCGAGTTGGAGGACGGCTGGACAATACGAATCTGACCTATTCGGCGAGACACCCTGCTATATTGCCAAAGGATCATATCTTCACGCTCTATTTGATTACTGATATGCACACAAAACATCTACATGCAGGGACTTCCTTGCTACTCAGTGTAATACGCCAAGAATACTGGATCCTTTCATGCCGTACACTAGTGAAGTCATGCATAAACAAATGCCTCACATGCGTAAGAAATCGAGCTGCAACATCAAATCAACTCATGGCACATCTACCCTCGAAACGAGTTGGAGCTTATCGAGCTTTCGAAAACGTTGGTGTGGACTATGCTGGACCGCTGACCCTACTTCAACGTCGAGGACGAGGCGCACGTACATCCAAAGGATACCTAGTGATCTTCGTATGTTTCAGTACTCGAGCACTGCATTTAGAACTTGCTGGTGATCTTACCGCTGATACTTTTGTAGCCGCTCTGAAAAGATTTACCGCACGCCGAGGTATTCCCTGTAATATCTACAGCGACAATGGCACTAATTTTGTGGGTGCTAATAGATACCTCAACGAATTACATCAGTCTTTACTTGCATTCTATCAAGATCAAAAAATAACTAATTTTGTTTCTTCTTGTAGAATCCAATGGCATTTTAACCCACCGGCAGCTCCTCATTTTGGAGGTATTTGGGAGACTGGCGTACGATCTGTGAAAAAATTACTAAAAAGAACGTTAGGCGAGACGAAGCTCACTTATGAAGAAATGAATTCGCTATTAATCCAAATCGAAGGACTACTGAATTCTAGACCTTTAATTCCAGTGCATGACGATCCAAGCTGTTTAGATGCCTTCACCCCAGCCCACTTTCTAATAGGGCAGCCACTGACTGTAATCCCGGAATCCACCACTTGTGACGGTGCACCATCTCTACATAATCGTTGGCGCTTGATGCAACATATTCACCAACATTTCTGGAAAAGGTGGTCTGCTGATTATCTTTCTCTATTACAACATCGACCTAAATGGCAGAGGATAGACGATAATCTTAACATCAACGATATGGTAGTGATTAAGGACAACAACCTCCCACCTTCCAAGTGGAGCCTAGGACGAATTATCGATACGCATCCGGGGAAGGATAATTTAGTCCGCGTCGTTACCATTAGGACAGCTCATGGTACTTTCAAGAGGCCGATTACTCAACTATGTAAGCTACCAGTCAATGCTAGTTAAGATTCTCTTAACGGGGGGAGTATGGTTGATATTTTAGCTCTAAGTTATAAATTAGTAACTCATTTCATTAATAATTCATTTCAAATTAATTTTCAGTTAAGCTAATCGAAGTTGTTTAGAGTAAATTTAAATGTTCATGTACTATAGAAATTTAATGCGGCAACCCTATGTTCCCGCTATTTTATAATTTTTCAATAAACTTTTTCTTCATTCGACTGTTATCAATTTTACTGCTTCTGTAGATTTCAAGCACGACGGTTAGTTAGGAAAAAATCAACTCAAGTGAATTAAAGTGTCAAGTTGTGCCTTTTAGTAGATATAATTAAAGAAATTGTTGTACGAATAATTATATTGGAGAGTTTTTTTGGAATAGAACTTGAATACTGAAAACTGTGTATTTTCTTGGTGAAATTTGCAAACATTCCTGATGGTGACTTTACAGGAATTTCTTAGTTTTATATACTCTACACGGAGCGATTCACTCGGGGAGCTCTTGTAAGCTCGAAAGGCGGCTTCTTTATTTCTGATTGCATTCATACACTCCTGATTAAACCATCTGTTGGACCTAGCCTTCACAGATTTGGTAGAATGAGGAATGAACAAATGCATTCCTGCCTGTATGATCCTAGAGATACGGATAGCGGCAGAGTTGACGTTTTTGTTTCGGAAACACTGGTTCCAGTCAGTAGATTGGAAAAAATTAATAAGCCCCAGCCAATTGGCCTTCCCATAATGCCATACAGTTCTTTTAACTGGTTTGGGAGGGGTGGGAAATTTGAATGGGAAACTAGCGCTAACTAAAGAGTGGTCCGAATTGCCGAGAGGTGAATCAACCTCAACAGAGTAACGCGCTGGATGAGAAGTTAAAAAAAGATCAAGGAGATAGGTTCCTTGATCAGCAACGTCAGGGACTCTTGTGGGACGATCCACAATTTGATGCAAATTATTGGCGTCTGCAAAGAGCTCGACGTCCTTGCCAGAAACACTGGTGCCATTTGAGTAAGCAGCCATTTTGCTTTGTGAACATTGAAATCACCCGCAACGATAATTTCACACTCAGGATTGGACGACAAAAATCCCGAGATTTGTTCGGAAATAGTATCAAAAGATAAGGTGGAGGCTTCGTTACTTGTGTTAGGGCTTCTGTATAGGAAGCAGAAGAATATGACGTGGCTTTGAAAAATGATTTTAATCCAAATATAATTAAAATCTGAAGTCGTGTTTGAAAATATTTTACAATAAGCCACGTCATCCCTAACAAATATGGCAATACCCCTATGGGGGGAGAGATTGTGCACTAGAGTGTATCCCGACACCTGGTAATGACCTAAGTCATTATCGGCCGATATTTGGGTTTCACTCAGTGCGAAGATTGGGGGTTTATAATTAGATAAGTGGCACTCAACAAAAGAGAAATTCGCATGAAGTCCACGAATGTTACAAAAGTCAATAACAAAGCATGACCTGTAACGGGAATTCGGTTGCGCGGGCCCATTCGACACATTCTCTGGGATATTTCCCGAAATTACATCTGCCGCAACCATCAGAGTCGATAAAATTTGTTCGCGTCAAAGTGTTATGCCTTTTGAGACGGGACAAATTTCATCGACCGACAGATTTCGGGCGCGACACTTGCTGGTCCGGGATTCGGGTTTCGGTAGGGGGAGCAAGGGTACTTACTTCTGCTGTTCGTCGGTCGCGTGTCTTGTCTGTTGAAGGGTGAAGGCTTTTGACTGCGGCGCGAGAATTTCTATTGTTCACTTTTTTGTTTTTATTTTTATTTCACTAGTTTTGTGGTTCTGTGATGTTCTCACTTTTCACTGTTTTAAAGTTTTTTGGATCTGTTTTTTTTTTTGTTTATTGATTTATTGCACTTCACGCCGCGAAAATAGGGACCGGACCAGCAGACGTCCGCACTCCTTGCTGTCCCAGACCAAACTCCAATTGTTGAACCATTGCCCCCATCACGAGGATATTCATATATCCTACCAATGGTAGACAGATTTACGAGATGGCAAGAAACATATCCAATTAGGGACATTTCAGCTTCTACGGTGGCCAAACATTTTGTCACTCAGTATGTCCCAAGATTTGGTGTACCACTTGAGATTACAACAGATCAAGGGTCGCAATTTGAATCAAAATTTTTCAATGAAGTCACAAGACTTCTAGGTACACATAGAATACGTACTACCGCCTACCATCCTCAAGCAAATGAGATGGTTGAGCGGTTCCGTACACAACTGAAAGCGGCCTTAATGGCACGGGACAACACTATTCATTGGAGTAAAGATTTGCCCTTTGTTTTATTAGGTATTCGCTCGGCAATTAAAACCGATTTGCAGTGCTCACCAGAAGAGCTTGTCTATGGACAGAATCTGAGGCTCCCCAATTCAATTTCCATCCCAATGGATGAGAACCCGATAGAGCACTCAGAATTTCTAACACGGCTTCGTACAAACATGAAAGGCCTGCCAGCAACACAGCCCCGACAAACTACACAGAAAGATGTGTACGTGCCGAACGCCTTAGAGAACGCGGAGTACGTTTTCATACGTACCGTTCGCGTTCGGAGACCTTTCGAACCACCATACGATGGGCCATTTAAAGTAATCAAAAGATTACGGAAACACTTTGTCGTCAAGATAAACGACGCAAACAAGTCGATAGCTCTTGATAGACTAAAACCTGCTTTTGAGTGTGACCGAGAGGTTGAGGCAGCATCAACTCACTCGGTACACGTCAAGTAACGCTACGCTGGGAGGGGAGTATGTAAGGACATCGTCCTACTACTTCCGGTTTTACTTAGCCAAGGAGACGGGTGATAAAAACCCAGTCGACTACGGCTAAGTAAGTTTTAAAAAAATAATCAAATTTTTCCAAGTTTGACACTTGAAAATTGTTATTATGTACATAATAAAGTTTTAAAAGTATCGAGCTAATACAAAAATAAAAGAGAAAATAAACCAACAAAAAAAGAAAGGATAGAACTAAATTGATAATAATAATAGTAGTGTTATATGTATATAAAAGTGTTGTGATAACGATATAAGATAAAGCCAATAAAGTTGTTTAAAAATAAAGGCGTTTTTATAACCTGGATCATTCCGCCACAACACATCAACGCAAGAAGCCTGCGAAATAAAATCGACGAACTGCGGGAAATTTTTACATGGGTCCAACATTCACGTCAATGGTGTCTGAGGCCTCACTACGCGGTCTCGTTTGTGAGTGATACAAAGTTTCCAAATAAGAAGTGTTAATAAGATTTTTTTATTTAAAAAAAATTAAAGAAATAGAGGAGAAAAGACCTAGTGCAGAGCATGTACACGAAAAGGCGCCGCAAAATTAAAATCATGCCGAATTTGTTGCAGGGAACAGAAGGCAACAGCAACACCCAGACAAAAAGTCTAACGGCGTTGGATCGATGGCAACATGCACCGTAGTGATGACTGATTCCGATGAAGAATTATCCTCCTACGACTCCATCCCAGGCAAATATAAAGGACTGGGTAATAGTTTCAAGGAACTAAAAGAGAGTAAAAGTAAAGAGTAAAAAACAAAATAAAAAAAAAAAAAAAGGGAAGAGAAATCTCCGTTATCAGTGCTGACGGCGGTACAATATAAAAGGCCATCGAACGTTGTATGTTGGCTATCGATTGGAAATAAATCTCGACGTGATAGTGTTACAGAGACAAACTTGTGGTATAGTAATTACAATATGAGCAATATTGCAATATACTTCAGGTGTGTCTCTATATACTAAGAAAAAATCTCGGTATACACTCAGTATACTCAACATTGAAACTCAATATCCCAATTGAGAAAAACTTCGTGGTATAGCTCAGTATACCCTAGATTTAAACCGAAGAATAGTCTGGGCATAACCCAAAATGTTAATTTCGAACAGAATTTTAATTATTCAATTTTGGCAGCACTACCTATCAAAGATTCTTATGTCAGTTGAAGGAGTTAGTTGTTTATTTTTTTGACAGATAAATGACAACCAAAACAACTCAGTATACTGATGCAAGTGTGTCTTCAAATTTTTATATTGCAATATGGCAATATTGCAATATCCCGATCTCAATTGCTATACCACAAGTCTGTCTGCGGTATAGGAATATGGCGAGTAATTCAGATCACCCTGTATTTATATATGGCAGTACCTCTTGTAACTTTTATATTATATAGCTTCACCTTCCTTGTAAAAGTTTTGCTCAGAAGGGTCATTTTTATAATAAATAGTTTTTAGCTGCAATAGTGTTCTTTTCTTTATTTACTCATTTGTTTCCATTGGTTGTTATCTCCATCAGGTTATGGGCCCAGTCTACGAATAAATAAAGGAAGGCAGAAAGGATTTTTTTAGCAGCATCAAAAATGGCGGAAAGTCTAAAGTTAGTTTTACCGAAATTAAATGGTGGTAATTACCACATATGGAAGTTTAAGATGAAACTAATTCTTATGAAAGAAGGTGCTTGGGACGTCATTTGTTTGCCAAAACCTGATCCAGTCACTCCAGAATGGACTGCAAATGACAGATTAGCAACAGTGCTAATTGGACTTTCGATAGAGGATAATCAGCTAAATTATATAAGGTAAGCAGAAACAGCAAAAGAGTCTTGGGATAATCTGCAGTCGCATCACGAAAAATCTACTTTGAGTAATAAAGTGCATTTAATGCGGGAAATCTGTACTTTGAGGTTACAATCTGGCGGCAACATGGAAAAGCATATTGAAACAATGACAACACTATTTGATAAGTTGTTAGCACTGGGAGAACACCAACAGTCAGAAAATTGGACAATAGCCATGTTGTTGAGTAGTTTACCTCGATCTTATGATGTTCTAGTAACTGCTTTAGAAACTCGAAAGGAAGAAGATTTAACACTTAATTTAGTTCATCAGAAACTGCTTGAAAAATATAAAAGACAACAAAATTCAGCAGACATTGAATATGCAGCAACAGCCTTAAAAGCAAAGACTACGAATTCAAGTTTAACAGCAAATACAATGAAGTGTTTTTTCTGTAAAAAATACGGACACATGAAAAAGGAATGTAGAAAATACGAACGGTGGAAAACCAATCAAGTGCAAAAGGCTACTAAAGTAACAATTGAGTCAAACAAGTATTGTTTCAACACTACAGTCATTGACATCAATGAATGGGTAATTGATTCCGGATCCACATGTCATATTTCTAGTGGAATAAAAGAGTTTGTTGAGTTAGATAAGAGTTTTCAACAGAATATAATTATGGCTGATGGTACAAAAGTTAAAGCAATCGGTAAAGGAGTGTGCAAGATACAATTCTTTAACTCAAACAATGAAGAGGGCACTGCACGTATCGAAGATGTATTATACGCACCATCCATACAAGGAAACCTGCTGTCTGTAAAGAAATTAATGGAAAAGGGTTTTACGGTACTGTTCGATAAAGGAAAATGTCAGATACTTAAGAACAATAAGGAAATCGCAGTGGCTGATAGCATGTCAAGTTTACACATATTGCAAATGAAGAAAAGTGACAAGGCATTTGCAGTAATGAATAGTTCAAAACATTGTGTACATTATTGGCATCGTTTATTTGGTCACAGAGATGTGAACGCGATAAAAACAGCATCATAAAAGTATTTGGTAAACAGTATAAAGATAATTGATTGCGGAATAAAAGAGACATGCACTGTGTGTAAAGAAGGAAATCTCTCAAGTTTATCATTTCCAAAGAAGACAAAAAGTAAAAGCAAATCCATCTTGGATCTAGTCGTAACGGATTTATGTGGACCAATGCAGACCAGGAGGAAATAAGTATTTTTTGACATTTATTGATGATTTTAGCAAATTCACAGTTGTGTACTTGATTAAAGAAAAATCTCAAGTTGCAGGAAAAATCAAAGAATATGTGGAGATGGATTATAATGGTACGGAATATATAATGGGACGGAATATATAAACAAAACCGTTAATGAATATTTCAAGCATGAAGGAATTATTGCACAATATACGACGCCATATACACCGCAACAGAATGGAATAGCTGAACGGAAGAATCGCTCTTTGGTTGAAATGGCAAGGTGTCTATTATTTGACGCTGAATTGGATAATAAATATTGGGGTGAGGTAATTATGACGTCAAATTATCTCCAAAACAGACTGCCTTCAACGTCAATTAAGTTAACACCGTATGAGTATTGGGAAAAACAAAAACCAAATGTAAATCATCTGAAGATATTTGGATCCAAAGCATATGTTCACATTCTAAAAGAAAAACGTCGGAAATTAGACAAAAAGGCTGCATTAAGGACTGTTGTGCTAGAATTTACGAATAAAAGGAATGATATCGTAATAGTATATTCTGTAACAAGTTTGGAATGATGCATTTTCCGCACAAGTGGAAGCGGTCCACGAGTGCGGAATATGCCATTCAAAACGTGTCGCAGACTATACTTTTTCTACGCCTCTAAAATAGATTTTATTATTATTTTGTAAACAAAAACGTACCTACCTAATGTAAAGCTATTGTCAAAAATATAAATGCATAAAGCACAGCAAGATAAGTTCTGGGGGCGTACAATTCTCATTACTGGACATGTTTAATTAATATAGAAAATCACAACTGAAGAAAATGACAGTTAGGAATCAATGGCATTTACTGGTAAACAGCACCAATATCAGTTGAACGGATAAAGGCGCAACCTATTCATAATTAAATAATTTGACAATAGATGCCGCCGAAAGTTATTCAAAAAATGCCTTTATGTTCTGTAATTTAATAATTGAATTGTTTATTTAAAGCAAAAATGGTCTAGCGAAACATCTTTGATTGTTTATTATTGAAATATTTCTTTTTTCCTTTAATTTATTAATTAATAAATAAAAAGAATAACACCATCATATTCTTGGCTTTTGAGCAACAGATGTCGCCCCTAGTAGTCATTCTGCGGCTGTCAGAGAGAATTCGCCTACCGACCGCATGGCGGCTAAAAAGAAGGAATCAGCAGCGAGACGTCAAGACATGATATCCCGCCACTAGCTTAGCACGGCGACTGAGCATTGTTTGTCGCGACGCGTTTTTATATCGTGTAATTAAATCTAAGTTTCTATTGTTGTTAATCATAATAAATAAATAATTATATTTACTATAAATAATCTATGTGGTCTGCCTTTTAATTCCTACGGCAACGCCACATAATTGGTGACCCCAATATTTTAAAACAAAGCGTTGATATGGTCGTAGATCATTCACCTACAAGAAAACAACATCACGACGTACAATCAGAAAGCGCGAATTCTTCAGTCATACCTGATCAAGAAGCAAATATGGCCAACGCACCGGGAAACATTGTTTTCAACCAAGAGCAGGCTCTTGAAATTTTCCAAACACGAACACCTAAAATTGCGCCATTTTGGAAAACGAATCCAAAACTTTGGTTTGGCCAAGTTGAAGCTGCATTCGGTCTTGCCCGCATTACTTCTGACATGACTAAATATCAGCATGTCATCACACACCTAGATCCCGAAACACTACCATTTATATCGGACATCATGGAAAGACTCCCGGACGAAGGCAAGTATGACACCATTAAAGAACGCCTAATCAGTCAGTTTGACGAAACTAATGAGTCTAAATTACGCCGTATTTTACGAGGAGCTGAATTTGTTGATGACAAACCATCTAACATGCTGCAACGAATGAGGAACCTGGCAGGGACTGAGGTTGGCGACAATATCCTTCGAACACTCTTCTTAGAGCAGCTTCCAGAGCATGTCCGTGGCATATTATCAATCAGCGAAGTCGTCGACTTATCAAAACTCGCCCTTCAGGCTGATAAAATCATGGAAGTTTCTCGACCGAGTATTCTGGCTGTAGACAATAACGGAAATGCAGCTGTAGCAACCGTCGGAAAACCCAAGAATCCTCCAGCGAACGCTGAAGATCTTACGACACAAATCGCAGCTCTAACAAAAAGTTTGGAAGAATTAAATCGTTACGTGAGACGTGACCGAGCTAGATCTCGAAGCAGATCACGAAATTTACAGAAGAACCAAAATGACGACGACGGTCTTTGCTTTTATCATCGACGATTTGGAGAAAGAGCACGTAATTGCCGTCAACCATGCAATTTCAAGAGTAATTCTCAGCCTTTAAACTAGCTGAACCTTCGGGGATGCTAGCGGGTATTTCTGAAGGCAGTTCAACATCCCGTCTACAAGTGCAAGAGAAACAAACTGGTCTCAAATTTCTAGTCGACACAGGTGCTGACGTCTCAGTCATACCAAAGAATAAAATAAAAATTAGGAATAGAATTTTTGCTTCTCAATCAAGAATAAAACTCTTCGCTGCTAACGGTTCTATCATAAATACTTTTGGTACCACGAGAATGACACTGGATTTAGGATTACGACGACGATACGATTAGCAGGGATCATTCATTCTACGATGTTTTAAAAGACTATCCTAACGTCACAAAACCAGCTGGCTGTAAACCACCACTTCATGGAGTACAACATTACATCACCACCCGAGGTCCTCCGATCGCAGAGCGTGCTCGTCGTCTATCTGGCGAAAAACTTAGAGCAGCAAAAGCCGAGTACGAATACATGATGCAACAGGACTGGTGTTATCGATCAAAAAGTGAATGGTCAAGTCCACTACACCTAGTTGAAAAGAAACTTGGATCTTGGCGCGCCTGCGGAGATTATCGACGGTTAAATCAAGTCACTGTTCCAGATCGTTATCCAATACCACATCTTCGTGACTTCACACATCAACTACGTGATTGTGAAATTTTTACTACTCTGGATTTGGACAGGGCGTATTATCAAATACCCGTCGTGCCAGAAGATCGACCCAAAACTGCTGTAATTACACCATTTGGCCTCTTTGAGTTCAAAGTGATGACCTTTGGATTGTGTAACGCGGCTCAAACCTTCCAACGGCTTATGGATACTATTCTTCGAGGACTGGAATTCTGTCACGTTTATATTGATGATATCCTCATTGCTTCAAAGTCGCGAGAAGAGCATATAAAGCATGTACGAATCATCCTTGGAAAGTTGCAACAGCATGGCCTATCAATTAACCTTCACAAATGCATTTTTGCTCAACCTGAAGTCATTTATCTAGGTTATGCAATATCAAGAAACGGAATAAAACCACCAGCGGATCGAATTGAAGCAATCGTGAAATATCCTAAACCTGAAACCATCGCTAGCCTCCGAAGATTCTTAGGCTCATGGAATTTTTACCGTTTAAACATGCCCAACGCATCAGAAGTCCACGCATCTTTAATCGACCTCACGGTTGGTGCAAAGAAAAACGATAAACGTGCTGTACCATGGACTAGTGAAACAGAAACAAGAGCAAGGATGGAAGTCTTTAAGAAATAAAATTTGTTGTCTGTAAAGAGGGTTTACGGACGATAGTTTAACGTGACAACGTCATGAGACCGTGGTAGCTGGCTGAAATCTCCGCATAATATCACGTGGATGCCTCCGAATGGTTTGTCATAAAAGCCGGTAATCTGCTGCAGTCGGTAGTTGATTTTTTGAAGAATGGCTGAACTTAACATGCTGATCTCGTCGACGAAAACAGCTTTGACGCCAACGAACATGTTTCTGTAGACTTGCAAATTTTCTGTGGATAAGAGTTTTGTCACGCGAGAAGTTGTGAGACGAAACGCTGAATGCACTGTAGTGCCACCAAGAGGTACAGCGGCTTTACCTGTGCTTGCACAGGCAATTTAGGTGTTGTTCATCGAGTTGTGAAGAGCGTGAAACGCTGAATGCACTGTAGTGCCACCAAGAGGTACAGCGGCTTTACCTGTGCTTGCACAGGCAATTTAGGTGTTGTTCATCGAGTTGTGCTCCTGAGTGTATCGGTTGTACGTTTCCATAAGGCACTTTAATGTGTAAGTTTTTCCACAGCCCGCAGGACCGGTGAAGAAAATTTGTAGAGCTTCCAAAATGCCATCTCCACAACCATGTAATCGGTGACTTCAAAGATGATCTCCTGTTGTTCCGGTTTGGTGGTTCAAAGAAACTCGCAATACTGCTGCTTTGACATCACATTGCTGCGCTTTTTCACAATCGAGAATCCACAACAAATATTATTGTTGACAATTTTTGACAATTTTAATCAAATTTTTAAGATTACTACAATCAAATTTTTATTAAAATTACTACGGGACTTACGGGACTAACGGGACTAACGGGACATAACGGGACAATGAGTCATCATTTTTCGTGCATGCAGCCGGGTTTCATCGTTTTAATAGACGTTGTCACGTCAAAAGCCTTTGAAGAGTGTAAAAAACTCCTAGCCAATGCAGTGCAACTAGCTTATCCAGCTGCTGACGCAAATTTAACGCTTCGCTGTGATGCATCTGATAAATCGGTTGGTGCAGCTCTAGATCAAATCATCGACGGAGTGAGACAACCTTTGGGGTTCTACACGAGTAAACTTACAAAGACTGAACGTAATTATAGCACGTACGATCGTGAGCTTCTTGCAATCTTTAAAGGAATCAAATTCTTCAAACATCTCATCGAGGGGCACGAAATCACAGTGATCACGGACCATAAGCCAATAATGTTTGCCTTCAACCAAGATTCCGACAAGGCTTCACCGAGACAGCAGCGACAATTACATTATATTAGCCAGTTCACAACAAAAATCGTCCACGTTCCCGGAAAAGATAACATAGTCGCTGACGCGTTATCAAGAATCGACTCTATTCATATGCCTGTCATAATCTCTACAGAGAATATTGCTACGGAGCAGGAAAAAGACGAAGAACTTCAACATTTATTGAACTCGAGCACAACTTCGCTTCAACTACGCCAACTCCAAGTCGATGAATCTGGAAAGGTAATTTATTGTGACGTCTCAGGTGACAAAATTAGACCATACATACCATCTGTGCTCCGGAAACAAGTTTTTGAAAATACACATAACTTATCTCATCCAAATGGACGAGCAACGAAACAACTTATCAGTCCACATTTCGTTTGGCCTCACATGAACCGTGATATCACGCTGTGGGCACGCAACTGTCTAGATTGTCAAAGAAGTAAGACTCATCGTCATGTGAAAAACATTCCACAACATATCGAAGTCCCTAGTGAGCGTTTTAGACACATACACATCGACATAGTCACTATGCCTTTATGCCAGGGATATAGTTATTGCTTGACTATGATCGACCGATTTACACGCTGGCCTGAAGCTATTCCTCTGAAGGATGTCACAGCAGATACAGTTGTTAACGCTCTCTTTTCTGGCTGGGTCAGCCGTTTTGGTGCACCAGCAACTATAACAAGCGATAGAGGTGCCCAATTTGAATCAAGACTCTTTGACGCTCTCACAAAACTACTTGGATGTAGTCGCACCCGAACAACAGCCTATCATCCTGCGTCGAATGGCATGATTGAACGATGGCATCGATCCCTAAAATCAGCTCTTATGTGTCATGGTACAAACGATTGGATTAGCATTCTTCCAGTCGTACTCTTAGGACTGCGAACCAGTGTAAAAGAAGACATTAAAGCGAGTGCAGCAGAGATGTTGTATGGGACAACGCTTCGATTACCGGGAGAATACTTCATTGATGAAGAAGTAGGACCAGAACCTCAAATTTTTGTAGAAAAATTCAGGGAAATGATGAGAAACGTACGCTCAGCACCTACTGCACATCACATCAAGACTCGAGTTTTCGCACATAAAACACTATTTACGTGTACACATGTCTTTGTGAAAGTGGACAGAGTCAAGCGGCCACTGGAACCTCCTTACGATGGACCTTTTGAGATTATCAACAGAATCTCAGACTACGTGTTTGAAATCAACATCAATGGTGCTCCTACAACAGTCTCAACAGAAAGGCTCAAGCCAGCATTCATTGAAAATAGAGACACTGGTGTTTCAACAACGCAAACTCCATCTCAGACACCGACAACTTCTGCACCGTCCAGTCAAATACCTTCGAAATCTACTGCAATTTCTCCAGCATCTGTTCCAGTTCCTACAACATCGGCTTCAGTGATTCAACGTCCAGCAGCCTTGCGAAAAAATCAAATGCCACTCTAGGGGGGCTACTGCGGCTGTCAGGGAGAATTCGCCTACCGACCGCATGGCGGCTAAAAAGAAGGAATCAGCAGCGAGACGTCAAGACATGATATCCCGCCACTAGCTTAGCACGGCGACTGAGCATTGTTTGTCGCGACGCGTTTTTATATCGTGTAATTAAATCTAAGTTTCTATTGTTGTTAATCATAATAAATAAATAATTATATTTACTATAAATAATCTATGTGGTCTGCCTTTTAATTCCTACGGCAACGCCACAATTCCATAACAAGTGATGGAATGAATATTCCACACGTGTGCGGAATGCCCGCAATTCCGTGTCTAAAAGCAATATCAGAATGCTCGTATTCTCAAGAGGCGTAGAAAAAGAATAATTCTTCGCAAAATACGGTACATGGAGCATCAAACGAATTAGGAACAGAAGACATATCTGTTGGTTTTGACGATAATAGCGCAAATGGTGAAAATTTTAAAGATAATCAAGAAATTTTAAATGTTAGAAAATCATCAAGAGCTAATAAAGGAAAACCACCTAAAAGATACTGTTTGTCACTTAAAAATCAAATATCGGAACCGGAATCCATAGAAGAGGCATTGAAAACAGAATGGAAGAGTGCAATGCAAGAGGAAATAAGTTCATTGAAAGAAAATGGGACATGGATTTTTGAAAAACTACCTGCAGGACGTAAAGCTATTGGATGCAAGTGGGTTTTTAAATTAAAAAGAGATTCAAAAGGAAATGCGCAGAAATGTAAGGCTCGTTTAGTTGCACAAGGTTACTTGCAGAAATATGGATTGGAGTACGATCAAGTATTCGCTCCAGTAGTCAAACAAAATACTTTCAGAACATTACTTGCGGTAGCAGGATATCATAAAATGACAGTAAAACATTTAGATGCAAAAACCGCATTCTTGAATGGTAAACTTAAGGAGACAATCTACATGTTGCACCCTCCAGGATTTGAAGAGGAAGATTCCAGTATGGTGTGCAAATTTCAAAAGACATTGTATGGTTTAAAACAATCAGCCAGGGTATGGAATCAGACAATTCATAGTGCTTATGGATGGTAGTATCAACAATCAACAGCAGATCCTTGCATGTATTATAGAAAAGTCAATAATATCAGTTGCTTTATACTCATTTATGTGGATGATATTATTATTGCAAGCAAAGATGAAGAATTAATATGTGAAGCAGTAAATTTGTTGAATGACAATTTCGAAATTAATGATTTAGGTAATATAACACATTTCTTGGGTCTCGAATTAAGTAGAGATGAGAACGAATAGTTTTATATTAATCAAGCAACATATATTAAGAAATTATTAAAGAATTACGGTTTAGACGATTCGAAGCCTTCACCATTTCCTATTGATCCCGGATATGATAAACAAAGTGAAACAAAGGATTTTATAGATAATAAATTGTATCAACAGTTGATAGGAAGCTTGCTATACATATCAGTAAATACCCGTCCAGATATTGCGGCATCAGTATCGATATTAGCTAAGAAAGTTACCAACCCAAATGATGTCGATTGGAGAGAAGCAAAAAGAATCATATTTAAAAGGCACTGTAAATGTTAATTTGAGGTTAGGCGGTAAAGATAATATAATTTTGCATGGTTTTGCTGACGCGAGTTGGGCTGATAGTCATATTGATAGGAAGGCAAATAGCGGCTACGCTTTCTTTGTTTACGGAGCAGCGGTGAGTTGGGCATGCAGAAGGCAGAACTGTGTGGCTTTATCTTCAACTGAGGCGGAATTTATTGCATTGTCAGAGGCTTGTCAAGAAGCGATTTCTATGAGAAAATTATTAGCAGATTTCGATGTTACCATAGAGGAAGCTACAGTAATATGGGAAGATAATCAAAGCTGCCTTAAATTAATTCAGGAGGAGACTTAGTAACAGGACGAAGCACATAGACACAAAGATATATTTTGTCAAGGATTATGCAGTCAAGGGAGAAATTAGATGTGAATACATTGCGGGCACTAATAATTTGGCGGATATTCTAACCAAGCCACTAAGCGGTACGAAGATTAAAGAGCTTAGGATGGAGTGCGGGCTAATTGAGATAAAAACAACCTAAATAACTGAGATTGAGGAGGAGTGTTAGAATATGGCATTCTCAGTAATTTAGATCACCTTGTATTTATATATGGCAGTACCTCTTGTAACTTTTATATTATATAGCTTCACCTTCCTTGTAAAAGTTTTGCTCAGAAGAATCGTGTCATTTTTATAATAAATAGGAGTAGTTTTTAGCTGCAATAGTGTTCTTTTCTTTATTTATTCATTTGTTTCCATCGGTTGTTATTTCCATCAGATAGTTCAGTCTTGTGTTTAAACTTGTGACGTCGTGTCCCTTATTATTACTTACAATTTTTTCAGAAGTGAGATTGCCCAAAACCGCGTGGTGCCATATATTAGTGTATAGAAAATCAGGTAAAATCATATAGTGTATGAAAAATCATGTAAAGTGAAATTACTTAAATTGTTAATTTATTATAGTGCGTAACAAAGTACTAGATTAAAAATTAACAATGTTTCTCATAGATGTCGCCCACACTTATCTGCCATATGAATTATAATAAATTCCTTCCTTCTTGAAGTCTCACAGTGACAGGACATGTTTTACTTTTGTTACGTATTCCAAATATCTTTATATATCTTTAGCATCTTTGTAGATCTTTGGCATAAGTGCATATCTTCCACAACTCAACAGGTTATGGGCCCAGTATCAACAATAAAAAATTAATATCCTTTTCGCGATACAGTGAAATATTGAAATCGTCAAAATGGGAAGCACACTGCCATCGGTGGATCGACTAATAGGGCGTGAAAACTACAGTGAATGGGCGTTCGCGATGCGTGCTTATTTAGAACATGAGGATCTCTGGAGTTGCGTAAACGGCAATGATCCCACAGTAGATGAAATTCCTGATTCCTTCTGTCATTGCCTTCCTTAGCCCTTCCCCGCTTCACCAAAGCG
Organism: Thereva unica; assembly: GCA_949987705.1. Taxonomy (NCBI): domain Eukaryota; kingdom Metazoa; phylum Arthropoda; class Insecta; order Diptera; family Therevidae; genus Thereva; species Thereva unica. The sequence goes on along the minus strand of CATLJY010000254.1, from coordinate 20,749 downwards.
CATGTCATCGGTTGGTTGATGAGATTCAACTCGTTTCAGGAGGCATAACACTCCAGCGAGTTGTTTCTCGATGCCCCGATGACAAAGTCGCGACAGTAATGGTTTGGAGTAGGTGGACTGCAAAATATCGCTGGTAGGTTGTGACAGTTCCTTTCTTCCCCGACTAGAGCTGCTATTCGACATTGCACTCTATATGAAGAAAATAGATTGTCGACACAGTATAAAGGGCGTTTCCTGTGACTCTAGTCTTTCACATAAAAAAAAAAAAAAAAATAGAAAGCTCAGGAGCAAAAATTGACGCAGACTATGTCAAAACTAAACTTTTACAAGAAATCTGTCCACTTTCTTCCAGCAGTAAAGAAAATACAGCATTCCACAGTTTGAGTCGACCGAAATCAAAATATTCAAAAACAAAAGCTAGATGCTATAACTGTAACAATTACGGGCACTACGCCTTCGAGTGCAAAAAACCAAGTTAGAAATATAATTTTAAAAAAACTGAAAGGTCACATCTCGCACTTCAGGCAATCAGGGGATACAAATTGCAGTCAGGGGAATGGTACTTGGACTCAGGAGCGTCATCACATATGTGTAGTGATTTAAAATCATTCTGTAACGTCAAGAAAACACTTGAAGAGAGAAATGTAATTCTAGCAGATGGACGAACAATTCCAGTGAAAGGTGAAGGAAATTGTAAGGTTACATTGCTGGTGAATAATAAACTCACACTTATTAAAATCTCTAACGTTCTATATGTACCAGATTTGTCAAATAATCTCCTATCTGTCAGTCAAATGATAAAATCTAAAAAGGAACTTGCATTCAAAGGAAGAAAATGTAAAATATTCGACGAACACAACAATTTGATAGCAACTGCATCCTTGTATGGTGACATATATAAGCTGGACATAAAAAAAGAAGAGAGAACATCCCTCGCAAAGGTGGAAACATCTATATGGCACAGAAAATTGGGACATATAAGCAAAAAGTATTTAACCAAATTAGGAAAAATTTACAACTTGGAAATGCTCAAAGAGAGTTCCGAAAACAATAATTGCACAGTATGCTAGAAAGGCAAACATGCAAAACTTCAAGTTAATTCGTCATTATCATCAACAAAAGATAAATTAGAAGTGGTACATGGAGATTTATGTGGACCTATGAAAGTGAAATCGATTGGAGGATCAAGATATTTCCTTATCCTAGTAGACGATTTTACACATAAAATGTTTGTTTATTTTCTGAAGTCGAAAGACGAAGCTTTTGATAGTTTCAAGCTTTTCAAAAACTTGGTGGAAAATCAATCAGGAAAGAGAATCAAAATATTTAGAACGGATAATGGGCGAGAATTTCTAAACAATCGCATGTCAGAATATTTGCAAAACCATGGGATAATTCATCAAACAAGTGTACCGTATAATCCTCAACAGAACGGTGTTGCAGAACGGGCCAACAGAACAGTGGTAGAAAAGGCAAGATGTTTATTGCTAGATGCGAATTTACCAAAGAAGTACTGGGCAGAAGCAGTGAACACTTCAGTATATCTCCGGAACAGATCTCCAACATCAGCTTACAAGAACATGGTTCCAGAGCATGCATGGACAGGTACCGAGAGAAAAAGAAGAAAATTTGACAGAAAATCAGAAGAATGCATTTTTGTAGGTTATGCAGAGAACCAAAAGGGTTATCGTGTATTAAATGAAGATCAAAATCGGCTCTTCGTTTCCAGAGATATAATTTTCTCAAAAGAACCGCCTCAGGTAAACAGTAATCAATTGACAAGTACTAATCATATTCCAATTTTGGAAAATACATTAACTGACAATTTAGATTCAGTGGGAGAAAGATGCAATGATTCAACACCTACATGTGATGAAACATTATTTGAAGATTCCAATTCACAAGAACTCGATTTATCCTCAGATTATGAATCACCTTCTGAACATTCGTCATCGTTTAATAATCCGTTAGCTGAAATAAAAATACTGGAAAGAAATGAATATGATAATCTTAACCTACCTGATCGACCAGAAGAAACAGAAAATATACAGCCAAGTGAAAGCCCTCAGTGAGAAGCGCGACGTACAACTAGACAACGAAAATTAAACCGTATGCCAGATTTTTCATACATAGCATCAGAAAACTTATCGGATCCGTTAACGCTAGAAGAAGCTACAAATAGATCAGATGCAAATCTTTGGAGACAAGCTATGGAAGAAGAAATGTCCTCCTTAATAGAAAACGACACTTGGACTCTAGAAAAATTGCCTTCAGATAAAAAGGCACTGCCGAATAAATGGGTATTTAAAACGAAAAAGAGTTTAGACGGAACGACACGCTATAAAGCTCGTCTCGTTATTAAAGGTTACTCACAGTGCAAAGGCATTGATTACCAAGAAACATTCTATCCTGTGGTAAAGTACAGTTCTTTGAGATATCTATTTGCATTAGCTGCACAATATGATTTAGATATCGAAGAAATGGATGCCATTACGGCATTCCTGCAAGGCGAACTAGAAGAAACAATTTATATGGAACAACCAGAAGGTTTCAGAACTGAACTTAAAAAATCAATTTACGGACTAAAACAAGCAAGTAGAACATGGAACATAAAATTGCACAAATTACTAACGGAGTATGGAATGGAAAGGTCAAAAGTAGATAACTGTGTGTACTACGTAACTGACAACAATAGGAAAATGTTTGTCGCAGTTTATGTTGAAATAATCTTCAGCAACGACAAGGAATTAAAGAATAACTTAAAAACAAACCCAAAAAAACAAATTGAAAATAAAAGATATGGGAGAAATAAAGGTTTTTCTAGGTTTCCAGATCACACGAGATAGAAAAAACAAAAAAATATGGTTGGATCAAGAAGAATATATTCAACAAGTACTTAAACGTTTTAATATGTCAGCGTGCAATCTGTAGCAGTCGCTACTTGTATATACGTTTTTCGTAGTAATAAGTTTTATTCAAGTATCCACTCAGTTTCTGTTCTAATAATTTTAAGTACAGTGTTTTTGGTTACGTCACAATTTGGATTCTCACTACTACTATGAAATACACTTGGGGAATTTGGATTATCATATCACGTATGTATACACTGTACACAGAATCAATTTTAAAAACATAGCCACACAAATATTGTGATATTAAAAATTATTTTGAATATTTGTGAGAGTATTAGTTAGGAGCTTATTCAAAAAGGAAGTCTCCTATAATAAGTTATCTAATTAAAACCGTTATGTAATTTTTTAATGTGACATAATAAAAAATATAAAAATCTTAAACTATTAAATATAATAATAAATAAATATTAAATAAATATATTAAATAAAAGAATAACATTAAAATAAAATATGTGCAGTAAAAGTTTTTATTGGCAATATACATCGTAGGATATCGGACTTAGTATTAAAACCACTTAGTATTAAAACCGTGTAGAACTAACCACTCTACTAGTAGTAAATAATAAAGCCAACGTAGGCGAATCTGGAAAGAAGAGCGCAGGTCAATAGATGAAGATGTTCAGATGTTATTTTGGAGTCAAACGAATAAGTTGGACAGAAATTATAATAATTAATCCTTGTAATTAAATAAAGAAACAGTTAAATACAACTATAATATTAATTGACCTTTACATGGGGGCTCGTCCGGGATGTTAACTGTATGAAGAATAATAAGAATAATCAAAGGCTTCAGGGAACTTTGAATATTAAAAACTAGATAATTTTAATATTGTATTTTAGAGGAAATAATTTAACATGGCTGACAAGGATCCAGACGCAACAGGCGCGGCTATAGTAGCCGGAGAAGAATCAACAGAGAAGTTAACGTTGCAAATGGTGGACAGGATGACTGTAGCAGAAATCACAAAGGAATTGGAGAAGAGGGGAATGCCGACGGCAGGCAATAAAGCAATATTAAAATTCAATCTTATGTCCAAAATAGCAAGCCAAGGGAATACGGGTGAGGAAGATGGGGAAGACAGTGATAATATTGACGGCGATGACGTAGCCGGAGGGAAAGACAACAGAGAGAAAGATACAAGTGAGGAAGATGAAAACTCGATTTGTAGTAGTTTTCACCGTCGACAAAGGCTCAGTAGTGTGAGTTTCAGGGATGTGGAGGGTTCCTTAGATCAATACAACGGCGATGGTACCATAACGATCGAAAAATGGCTGGAAGATTTCGAAGATGTGGCGCTGATGGCTGGATGGTGCGAAACCGAAAAATTAATATTTGGTAAGAAGTTACTGTGTGGAGCAGCTAGGCAGTTTATACGTGCGGAAACAGGTGTAGTATCGTGGACCGTATTGAAACGAAGATTAACCGCCGAATTCCGATCCACCACTACTACGCAAGATGTACATGAGATACTACGAAGAAGAGTAAAGAAACCGAATGAGTAGTATCGGGAATTTGTGTATGATATGGTAGCAATAGCAAATCAGATTTCTTTAGATGCAAAGTCGACAATTAGCTACATAATAGATGGTATAAAAGACAGTACCAGTAACAAACTCATATTGAGAGGAGCAAACACCATCGCGGCACTAAAAAATAAATTAGTAGAATATGAAAAAATACAGAAGGAGGTTGCGAAGATTCATATAGCTAGCGACAAAATAATCGGTGTACAGAAAGTTGATAGTAGGATCCAACAGTATAAAAGGAAGGAGGGTCCGAGATGCTTCAATTGTGGTAATCTTAACCACATAAGGAGAGTTTGTCCGAAATTGGAACAGGGAGCTAAATGCTTCAAGTGTAGAGAATATGGACATGTGGCTACAGAATGTGGGAGAAGCGACGGAAAACTGCAGGTTAGGTGCATAAAAGAATGTAACACGATGAAAATGATACGAATTAAAGAAAGCGACATAAACGCGTTAATCGATACTGGTAGTGTGGCCAATTTGATCAGTAGAGATATTTATCGTCAAATCAACTTGCCTGAGATAAAACCAACAAAGAAGACTTTAGTGGGTTTAGGTGGCAAAATAACAACCCCAGATGGTGAAGTAGAGTTGACGGTAATGATTGATGGACAAACTTACTGCATAAGTTCTTATGTAGTACCGAGTAGTGTGATGTCAGTTGAGATGATAATAGGTAAGCCATTATTAGAGCAAGCGAAGATCACCTTTACACCACAATCGATACGAGTGGAAAAATTAAAAACAGAACTATCATACCAAGAAACAAAACAAAGCGCGAACCCTTTAATGAACATCGAGTTAGTCAATGATGAATGTGAGTTGAACGTAGATTCGAAGTACCGTAGTCAGGTCGTCCAATTGAGACAGCAATACGTTACGAAAAAGAATGTCGCAACTAACATTAAAATAACTATAGTCCTTACAGATGAGACTCCAATATACCAGAAATTAAGACGATTGTCACCACTAGAAAAAAATGTGGTGAATAAGCAAATACAAGAATGGCTTAGTGATGGGATTATTGTTGAGAGTTCGTCTGAATTTGCTAGTCCGATTGTCATAGTGAGAAAGAAGAACGGCGATTACAGAGTCTGTATTGACTACCGGCGTTTAAACAAAAATGTGGTTAAAGATAGGTATCCGATGGCAAATATAGAAGATAGTCTGGATAGATTGGTGTCGGCAAAACTATTTTCAGTAATTGATTTGAAGAATGGATTTTTTCATGTGCCAGTTTCTGAATGTAGTAGGAAGTATACGGCATTCTTAACACCGAGTGGGCAGTATGAATTTCTCAAAACTCCGTTTGGTCTATGCAACAGCCCAGCAAGTTTTGGTAGATTTATTAATGAAGTTTTTCGAGATTTGATTGCAAGAGGGGTTATAATTCCGTACGAAGATGATTTGATAATACCGGCGAAAAATGGCGAAGAAGGATTAGAAAAGTTAACGGAAACATTAAGAGTAGCGAGTGAATATGGGTTGATAATAAATTGGAAGAAATGTCAGTTTTTGAAGAATAGCGTAGAATATCTAGGGTACATAGTTTCGGAATCATCAATCCGTCCATCAGTACTTAAAATAAAAGCAGTAAAGAATTTTCCAGATCCTAAAAATGTGCGACAGGTCCAAAGATTTCTTGGTCTTGCCGGCTATTTTCGCAAATTCGTGCGAGGGTTTGCATCTGTGGCAGCACCACTAACAGCGTTGTTGAAAAAAGATGCAATATTTGCATTCAACAGTGAACAAAAGATTGCTTTCGAGACGATTAAGAGGATGCTCACTGTACTAGCATAATGGCGCGATAAAATAGTGGGCGCCACTTATGTGAGGTATTACCCCCTTAGCCACTTATGCGAGGTATTACCCCCTTAGCCACAAGCCCGGAAGAGCATGACTAAGGAGCCAATACCATACATAAGAAATGAAAAGAAAATCCGGAACTCCTACGCCGGCCACACGGAGTTATCTAGCTCGCCGGAGGGGTCGTGGGGTGTGTGGCCGGGACTTACCGCGGCTGGTTCACCACTTACCTGTGTCTGTGCAACTTTAACTTCCGTCCGTCACTCTCCGGTCATCGCCTGTGCCGCGTCCAACCCTGAAAAGGAATGACCAACCCCCCCTCAACCATTCCACAAGAAAAAATTTTTAACGCCGGGACATTTTAATAGTTACTATGCTTTAATATATTTATAACCATCAACATACACGTTATATTTGAACCTTAACAACAACGTCACGGATTAGTTGCCCGTGCCAAATATTAACAATTACCTGATCCAATTACAAACATAAGTGGTACGTTACTTTTAGGGAACATTGTAGGAATGACAACAATAAAGCGCGCAGTATTGGCCAATACTCCTCGCTTTGTACAAACGAGATCACAATCAACAGAATCCCTGATAAGAACGACAAATTTCCCGGTACCACCAAAGAACAAACTATATCCGACAAGGAGCAACACACATTCACAAATACTTATCAAAGATATAAAAGTAATACTAAGTAATACTAACTACTATTAAAATTATTATTTTAGAATAAATTATTTCTTGGTTTGTTTTGTTTTTTTTTTTTTTAAGTTAAAGCAAAAAAAAGGCAAATTTATTGTAATTCTATTTGGTGTCTTGTTGTTCGGGTAGATTTTTTTTTGCTATCCCTTACCCATCTGGGGGGTGGATGCACTATAGATATTGATTAATTACCTGAAGTTCCTCCCTTTATACTAGGGTCGCCTGTTTGAGAAATATCATCTAATTTTACGCCAATTGTTTCCTCTATTTAAACCAGATTTGAGTAATTTTGGATATAATTCGGTCTGTTCTCCAGACCCCCTCGTTCTTCTGCTTTCAAACCTGTTCCTTCGTCCACCAAATCTCCGTTGCCTTCCGAATCTATACACGTTTTTCACCTTTCTTCGGAAATTCTGGTGACAGATAAACGAAAAGTATTATAAACACGGGGTATTGCCCCTTAACTACATAAACCAGTTTGTACAGATTAACACCAATCCGCACATTGCCCTGGGCAAAAAAAACAATTTTTTTTATTGCTGGTATCCCCTTCGGTACCTCTCCAAACTCCTATTTCCTAAAATAGTCCTGATTGTTGCTACTTCGGAAAAGAAATTGTTATTTTCTTCCAATGAACTGAATACTGCGGGTTTCTTTTTCCTTCCAGCCAGTCGTATGTGTGCAAAAACGGACCAAATCTCCTCACGTCCTAGTTCGAAACTTCTTTTCTTTCCTCTCCAAGTGGGTTTAGGGATTTGAATAGAACTAACGACTCATTTAAATTAAATAATAATCCGACTCCTTAATTCTTTTTAATAATAACTATTTTTTTGTGAAATTTCTGAACTAAAAGCAAAATTGCTGACCAAAATGACTGTTTTGTCCTGAGCCCACATTTTTTCTTTCAAAACAAAACTCCTTTCATCATTAATTTTTTTCCTCGCCTATTCTGTCTTTAAAATTTTCCTGTTCCCGCAAAGTGATTTTCCCCAAAATTTCCCTTTACAAGGTGATTCCCAAAATAAATTTCCCAACCCAAATAAATGATAATTCCGACCGTTACATCACTGAAGATCCAGTTTTGAGAATTTATAATCCAGTCGCAGTTACAGAGTTACATACAGACGCTAGTCTAGAAGGTCTTGGGGCGATATTAATGCAAAGAGAAGAGCATGAGAAACATTTCTATCCAATACACTACTGGAGTAAAACATTGACCGATGCCGAGAAGAAATATCATTCGTACGAGTTGGAGGTGTCGCAATTGTGTCTGCAGTTAAACGATTCAGACCATATTTGTTGGGAATACAATTTAAAATTGTCACCGATTGTGCTGCATTTCGAAGGACAGTTGAAAAACAAGAAATTCCACCGAGGGTTGCCAGATGGACACTCCAATTACAAGAATATACCTACACGATGGAACATCGTCCGGCAGAAAGGATGAGGCACGTAGATGCCCTTAGTAGGGAAGCCGTGATGTTGATCGAAGATGCAGTCAGCAGTTTAGTTCGAGAAAATCAAGCAAAGGACGAGAAATTAGTAGCAATAAAGAAAATACTTGAAAATCAAGATTATGAAGATTACCTTATACAAGGCGGGGTGCTAATGAAATAAGATGCAGAATGATATTATTCGTAACATGCACGAGAAGGGTCATTTTAGTGTAGCCAAGACCGAAGAGCTTATAAACCGTGAGTACTTCATACCGAGAGTAGCTGAAAAGATAAGGGAACATATTCAGTGTTGCATTCAATGTATCTTGTTGGAAAGAAAGAGAGGCAAACAAGAAGAGGAACTCCACCCTATACCTAAGGGGGAGGTACCGTTAGAGACGTATCATGTCGACCACGTTGGTCCTATGACATCCACTACAGGCAAAGGTTATCGATATATATTTGCCGTGATCGATGCCTTTTCCAAGTTTGCTTGGTTGTATCCTACTAAGACGACAAATTCAAAAGAAGTAATCGACAGATTGGAAACGCAATCCAAGACTTTCGGATATCCTCGGCGCATAATATCTGATCGGGGAAGTGCCTACACATCTCGCGAATTTGAAGATTACACAGGCCCACAAAAAAAAAAAGTCTTTTAGTATGAACTTGAGGTATGCTACCTTATGTTTTTCGGTGTGCTGAAAACGAATCCGAGGTCAGAATTTGGCCATCACCCTCAGATTTTGCCCCACAAGCCCCCACACCCCCAAAATGGACCAAAATTTGAGCAGCATAAAAATTCAAAATCAGCATGTTATTGCCCGTTTTTGGATGTGCTGAAAACGAATCCGAGGTCAGAATTTGGCCATCACCCTCACATTTTGCCCCACAAGCCCCCCACACCCCCAAAAAGGGCCCAAAATTTGAGCAGCATAAAAATTCAAAATCAGCATGTTATTGCCCGTTTTTGGATGTGCTGAAAACGAATCCGAGGTCAGAATTTGGCCATCACCCTCACATTTTGCCCCACAAAGCCCTCTCCCCACCCCGAACTTGACCCGAAAATTTAGGGGCTCAGGAATTCAAACCAGCATGTTGTTCTCCGTCTTTGGGTATATTGGGAACGAATCCGGACCAGCCGTTCTCCATCACCCCAGATTTTGCCCCACAAACCCCCTCCCCCACCCCGAACTTGAACAAAATTCGAGAAACATGAAAGTGGGAAACAGCTTGTTACACTCCGTTCTTTGCTGTGCTAGAAACGAATCTGGAGTCAGTCGTTGCCCATCACCCCCAGATTTTGCCCCGAAACCTCCCCCCCACCACCAAATGTGACCCAAAAATGGAGGCCCTCAAGAATTCAATATAGCATGTTATTCTCCGTCTTTGGGTATATTGGGAACGAATCCGGGACCAGCCGTTACCCATTACCCCGGATTTTGCACCAGGAGCCCCGCCTCCCTCCAAGAAGTGACTAAAATTCGAGAAAAATAGCAATTTGAACAAGCGTGTTATCCGGGATTAGTTATCGCCCCAGACCCGGAAAGTTTCCGCTAATGTTGCCACCTCTCTCCGGAACTCTTGAGAATGTGGGCAGCATAAAAAATAAAAATTCGGGGTGTTATCGTCCGTTTTTCAGTATGCTAGAAAACAAACCGAGGTCAGAATCTGCTTCAATTTCGGTCACGTCATATTGTTTCTGATTGGCTGAAATCTTAAAAAAGAGCGGCGCGGCAGAAAAACGTCGGATATGTAAATTCAGCTTAAGTCTTCGCCCAGTCACTCGAGCCTCCCTCCCCCTGAATGAATCGAATTTTATTCACCTCAAAGATTGAATTGTAATTCTCTTTTGGTCGAATTTTTCGGGACAATATTGGCAAATGTCAGGTCACCAATCAACGATCCGCTGTTCCAAATATTGAATTCACACATTTTCGTTGATCTGTTCTTCTCAGAAGAAACTCAACTGTTCTTTTCAGTACAACACTAACGGTTCTTCTCAGAACAACACCAACTGTTCTTCTCAGAACAAAACCATTTATTCTTCTCAGAGCAAATCATCTGTTCTTCTCAGAACAAACTCAACTGTTCTTCTCAGAGCAAATCATCTGTTCTTCTCAGAGCAAATCATCTGTTCTTCTCAGAACAAACTCAACTGTTCTTCTCAGAGCAAATCATCTGTTCTTCTCAGAGCAAATCATCTGTTCTTCTCAGAACAAACTCAACTGTTCTTCTCAGAGCAAATCATCTGTTCTTCTCAGAGCAAATCATCTGTTCTTCTCAGAACAAACTCAACTGTTCTTCTCAGAGCAAATCATCTGTTCTTCTCAGAGCAAATCATCTGTTCTTCTCAGAACAAACTCAACTGTTCTTCTCAGAGCAAATCATCTGTTCTTCTCAGAGCAAATCATCTGTTCTTCTCAGAACAAACTCAACTGTTCTTCTCAGAGCAAATCATCTGTTCTTCTCAGAGCAAATCATCTGTTCTTCTCAGAACAAACTCAACTGTTCTTCTCAGAGCAAATCATCTGTTCTTCTCAGAGCAAATCATCTGTTCTTCTCAGAACAAACTCAACTGTTCTTCTCAGAGCAAATCATCTGTTCTTCTCAGAGCAAATCATCTGTTCTTCTCAGAACAAACTCAACTGTTCTTCTCAGAGCAAATCATCTGTTCTTCTCAGAACAAACCCAACTGTTCTTTTCAGAACAACCAAAATTTCTCAAAATATATTTAACGTTCACTTAGTTACAATGGCAACTTGTATTAATGATCCGGACAGCTTTTGCTATGTCTGCGGAAAATTTGAGGTTTCCAAATACAGGAAAAGTTTAACAGACATGATAAAAGATATTTACTTTAAGTGTTTTGGAATGCATGTCATTAATCAAGATTACAGTTGGGTTCCTCATTCTTGTTGTAATAACTGCCATAGTTCATTAATACGGTGGAATAAAGGATCACTCAATGCCTTGAAACTTAATGAACCTATTAAGTGGAGAGAACCACGAAATCACGAGGACTGTTATTTCTGCAAAACGAACTTAGTTGGCTATAATTACAAAAACAAAAACAAAATTGTCTATGCACAAGTTTCATCAGTTACTTTTCCCGTCTGGAAGACTGATAACGAAGTTTCTGGCCCGACTGAAGATCCTACAGTTGACATTCGCATGGAAGTAGAAGATCTATTTGCAGAAGATGAGGGCGAGTCAAGTGAAAGTGACGAGGCAGATACTGAATCAAAGACCCCACGACTCTTCAATCAACTGGAGCTGAATGATCTTGTTCGAGATTTGGGTCTCTCCAAAGAGCTTTCTGAGTTATTGGCTTCAAGATTTAAAGAAAGAAATTTGTTGGCCCCAAAAACCAAAGTAACATTTTACCGGAATAGGGAAAAAGATTTCGTACAGTATTTTGAAGAGGAAGAATCTTTGGTTTATTGCAAAGACATAAATGGCTTATTCAAGGAAATAAGTAAACTCCCTTATGAGCCAGAACAATGGAGGTTGTTCATAGATTCATCAAAACGGAGTTTGAAGGCAGTTTTACTGCACATCACAAATATCCTGGCACCCATACCAATCGCCCATTCAACAGTTTATAAAGAAAATTATGAAAATGTACAGAAGGTTCTAGAAAAAATAAATTATAAAGATCACCAATGGCAGGTTTGTGGAGATTTGAAAATTCTGACCATGATTTTGGGACAACAATCTGGCTTCACTAAATTTCCCTGTTTTTTATGCGAGTGGGATAGTCGGGATAGAGACAATCACTGGATCAAAAAGACATGGCCAAAAAGGGAATCCCTTAAGCCTGGAGATAAAAATGTTGTTAAAGATAGTCTGATTACCCCAAGTAAAGTCCTCTTACCACCTTTACATATCAAACTTGGTTTAATGAAACAATTTGTGAGAGCTCTTGATAAAAACGGTGAGTGTTTTAAATATTTGGGGAAGAAATTGCCTCAAATATCTGATGCAAAGTTAGAAGCAGGCGTGTTTGACGGGCCTCAAATTAGGACGTTGATGAAGGACTCTGAATTTATGAAACACATGACCGATACTGAGAGAGAGGCATGGTTGAGTTTCAAGGATGTTACTCAAAAGTTTTTGGGCAACAAAAAAGACGATGAGTACGAAATCATTGTGAAAAGGATGTTATCGGCATTTCAAAAATTAGGGTGTCTAATGAACATCAAGATACATTTTCTTCATTCCCATCTGGATTATTTTCCCTACAATCTAGGAGATTTTAGTGAAGAGCAAGGGGAGCGTTTTCATCAAGACATAAAAGATGTTGAAAGAAGATACCAGGGCAGGTGGGATAAAAAAATGTTGGCAGATTTTTGTTGGTTGCTGAAGAGAGACACAAAAGATAGGCATAAAAGAAAAAGTCAGCGGAGAGCATATGAGGATAAGAAGACTCGAAAACAGCGTTAATGAGTAACCAATTCATCAATTTCATAGGGAGTCCCACTTTCATGTTTCTCGATTTTGTTAAGGTTCGGGGTGGGGGAGGGGGTTTGTGGGCCAAAATCTGGGGGTGATGAAGAACGGCTGGTCCCGGATTCGTTCCCAATATACCCAAAGACGGAGAACAACATGCTGGTTTGAATTCCTGAGCCCCTGAATTTTCGGGTCAAGTTCGGGGTGGGGAGAGGGCTTGTGGGGCAAAATGTGAGGGTGATGGCCAAATTCTGACCTCGGATTCGTTTTCAGCACATCCAAAAACGGGCAATAACATGCTGATTTTGAATTTTTATGCTGCTCAAATTTTGGGCCCTTTTTGGGGGTGTGGGGGGCTTGTGGGGCAAAATGTGAGGGTGATGGCCAAATTCTGACCTCGGATTCGTTTTCAGCACATCCAAAAACGGGCAATAACATGCTGATTTTGAATTTTTATGCTGCTCAAATTTTGGGCCCTTTTTGGGGGTGTGGGGGGCTTGTGGGGCAAAATGTGAGGGTGATGGCCAAATTCTGACCTCGGATTCGTTTTCAGCACATCCAAAAACGGGCAATAACATGCTGATTTTGAATTTTTATGCTGCTCAAATTTTGGTCCATTTTGGGGGTGTGGGGGCTTGTGGGGCAAAATCTGAGGGTGATGGCCAAATTCTGACCTCGGATTCGTTTTCAGCACACCGAAAAACATAAGGTAGCATACCTCAAGTTCATACTAAAAGACTTTTTTTTTTTGTGGGCCTGTGTTATTGTAAAGAAAAGAGAATCGAGCATATATTAATAGAGACAGGAGTGCCTCGTGGGAATGGCCAAGCGGAGCGAGCTATTCAAATCCTGATACCGACGCTCGCCAAACTAGCCATAGATAATCCAACTAAATGGTATCGTTATGTAGACCGGGTGCAGAGATGTATGAATTCCACCCACCAAAAATCAATAAATACTACACCACACGAAGCCTTAACTGGTGTAAAACTACGTGATGATCGAGACGAAGAAATTTTGGCCATATTGAACCAAGAGAGAGTAGCCATGTTTAACAAAGACCGAGAGGATTTGCGAATTTCAGCGAAGGCTAATATAGAAAAAATGCAAGCAGCACAGAAAAAGCAGTATGACAAGAATCGGAAGAAAGCTGTCGTATTTGTAACAGGTGATGTAGTGGCGATAGAACGTACTCAATTTGGTACTGGAATGAAACTGCGTCCAAAATTCCTAGGTCCATACGGTCAATAGATGAAGATGTTCAGATGTTATTTTGGAGTCAAACGAATAAGTTGGACAGAAATTATAATAATTAATCCTTGTAATTAAATAAAGAACCAGTTAAATACAACTATAATATTAATTGACCTTTACATATATATATATATCCCTTATTGCTATGAAATGAGGGAAGACGGCAAAAATTAGTCCGACCCCATTTCATATTGGTGACCCCGACATTGGAAGAACAAAGAAATTTTTCAAAAAAAAGAAAAAAGAAGAATCAAAAATTTTTATGAAAGAAAATTTATCAAGAAAGAAGTTATGAAGAAAATTTTAAAAATTTTACGAAGAAAGGAAGAAGATTCAAGAAAGAAATCCATTTGGTGAAAAATTTTAAGAAGAGGTTCATTTTTATTGAGGAGATCAAGTATTTGTTTTAATTAAATATTTTTCTTTAATTTTAAAATTTAAATTGTACAGAATTTCTTACACTAAAGAAAAGAACATTACACTTACATAATTTAGTAGTGGTGACAATTCAATTTATTTCCTTTTGCAAATATTTTTCCTCAATTTTTTTTTTTTTCAGGAAGTGAGAACTTGAATAAAATTTACGGGAATTTATTTAAGTTTGAGTGTTAATCGACTCTTTTCGCGAACGTCCACGGTTGTTATTTTAAAGTATCGCGAAGTTTTTAAATAAAGTCGAAATTTTATTGAACTTCTTTTTACGTGAGTTTTATTTAAAAAAAATTGTGATTAATATGAGTGTCCAAGGTGGTGATAGTGAGAGAATGCACGTTGATAGTGAGAATATCAGTGCATCTGCTGTTAAGCTACCAATTTTCTGGTCTCCATGCCCAGAAGCATGGTTTATTTTAACAGAAAGCCAATTTAACTCGAAAGGAATTAGACTGGATGAGACTAAATTCGAACATGTGATACAAGCTCTTCCTTTAGAAATCATAATGAATATATTGGACTTCATTCAAAACCCACCATCGGAGAATAAATACCAAGCATTAAAAACAACATTAATTCAAAGATTTACAGAGTCTGAAGAGAAAAAGTTGGAACAATTATTATGCAATTCTGAGATGGGAGATCGAAAACCATCGGAATTTTATAGATCAATGGAGATACTTGCAGGAACATCTTCGAATTTAGGAAAGGACCTGATTAGAAAACTTTGGATGCGAAAATTACCGCCTAGTATTAACATCGCATTGATGTCCTCTGGCAAACAAAACATTCAAGATATTCTAATTTTAGCAGATAAAATTTTCGAATGTTCCAGATTTCAGTATACTTCATCCATCAACGATTGTTCTTCAAATCCTTTTGTAAACCAAAAATGTATTAATATAAATAACAATTGATTATGCTAAGAAGGTTAATGATTTAGAAAATAAAATCGAAAATTTAACAGATTTAATTAAGAAACTTACATTTAATAGGAATAATGAGTTTCATCATAGGTCAAGGTCTAGAAGTAGAAGCCGTGATAGATCTAAATACAATAATAATAATAATAAACCATTTTGTTGGTTTCATTTTAAATTCGGCGACAAAGCTAAAAGATGTATTAAACCTTGCAACTATAATAATCAAAAAAACTAAATATCCCTTCAGCGTGTTTTAAAAATAATACTCCAAAAAAATCTAATAGACTTTTTATTTACGATAAAGAAAATAAACTTAAATTTTTAATTGATACAGGAGCTGAATTATCAGTAATACCGAATTCATACTGTGGCAAATGTAAGAGAAATCCAAATTTAATTCTTACGGCAGCTAACGGATCAATTATCCATACTTACGGAACAAAACTTCTTAAGATAGACTTTGGATTAAGACGAGATTTAACTTTTCCGTTCATTATAGCAAGCGTCGACAAACCTATTATTGGCGCAGATTTTCTTTCTGGATTCAATTTGTTGGTTGATCTTAAAAATAAGAGAATAATAGATGGTAACACCGAGTTAACAGTTAATGGAATCATGATTAAAACAGATTCTCCTTCACCCAGGCATTTTTCCTTTGATAGTGAATATGGTAATGTTTTATCTAGATTTCCCTCACTAACTCAACCTCCACGCTATGATTTACCTGTACGACATAATATAGTGCATACTATTACCACTAAAGGTCAACTACCATTTTCAAGACCTAGAAGACTCGACATTAATAAATTTAAAATCGCTAAATTAGAATTCGAGCACATGGTAAAGTTAGGCTTATGCAGAACATCTTCATCATCAGTCTCATCAGCACTACATATGGTTCCAGAGAAAGATTCCACTGATTGGCGACCATGCGGAGATTACCGGAGACTAAACTCAATAACAATTCCAGACAGATACCCGATTCCTCACATTCAAAATTTTACGTTAAATTTGAATGGTTGTACCATATTTTCGAAGATTGATATAGTGAGAGCTTACCATCACATACCTATGGCAGAGGAAGATATCTATAAGACAGCGATAACTACACCTTTCGGTTTATTCGAATTTACTCGAATGCCCTTTGGGCTTAGAAATGCTACTCAAACTTTCCAACGATTTATGGATAGAGTTTTAACTGGTTTGGAATTCGTTTTTGTCTACATTGATGATATATTGGTTGCAAGCAAAAATAAGGAGGAACACAAGAAACACTTAGAGCAGGTGTTCGGCCGTTTAGAAGAATACGGAATAAATATTAACCCAGGGAAATGTCTTTTTTGGTGTACATGAAATTGAATTTTTAAGTCACAAAATTACGAAGGACGGGATTCTTCCTTCTGAAAATAGAATTAAATTCATCCAGGATTTCCCTTCACCTACTTCCATTAAGCAGATTCAACAATTCATAGGAATGGTAAATTACTTTCACAGATTCATTCCACGATTAGCAGAGTTGTTAAGCCCCATTCATATACATTTAGTTAGGGAGCTTAAAAAACCTAAGAGTTTAAAAAATTTTGACTGGACGGAAGAATGCGAAGACGCGTTCGTTAAAGTGAAGAAGGCTTTTATTTCGGCAACGTTATTAGTGCATCCAGCGGAGAATCCTACTTTGAAGTTGACGGTTGATGCATCAAACATTGCGATTGGAGCAATGTTGGAACAAATTAACAACGATGAAAGCGAACCTTTAGCGTTTTATTCCAGAAAATTAAACAATGCAGAAATTAAGTATTCTACATTTGATAGAGAGCTTTTGGCAATGCACTCAAGTATTAAACACTTTAGACATTTTTTGGAAGGTCGTGAATTTACAGTATTCACGGATCACAAACCTTTAACATCCGCAATTTGGACCAAAGCGGAGAGAAGTCCAAGACAAGCAAGACAATTAGACTATGTTACCCAATTCACCTCCGATATAAGATACATCAAGGGAGAATCAAATGTAGTAGCTGATACTTTATCACGGGTAACCGTAGAAAATAGCAATTGTGACGCGGTTAGCGAAAAACAAATAGATTTAAGCATTATCGCAGAAGCACAAAAGGATGATACAGAGTTAAAACAGTTGATTGAAAACCCAAATAAAAGTTCGAAATTCATTTTAGTGGAAACAGCTGTACCTTTCTTAGAAAGTAAAATCTGGTTAGAGTGTTCCACTAGTAGAGATCGTCCATTCGTACCAGAGATATTACGAAGAAGCATATTTGACAAAATCCATAACTTATCACATCCAGGAATACGAGGTACAAGGAAATTAATTACAAGAAGATATTTTTGGCCTAGGATGAATACTGATATTAATTTATGGGCGAAGTCATGTATAACGTGTCAAAAAGCGAAAATTCACAGACATACAAAATCTCCGATACAAAAATTCCAGATACCTATGGGAAGGTTTGAACACATCCATGTACATTTGGTAGGCCCATTGCATCCGGTGGAAGGATTCGTATACTTGTTAACCGTAGTGGATCGATTCACCAGGTGGCCGGAAGTATACCCACTAAAGAGTATCACAGCCAGCATAGTAGTCAAGACATTGTATGAGCAATATTTTCCGAGATTTGGGATTCCATTGACAATTACTACGGACCAAGGAGGTCAATTTGAAGGAAAACTTTTTGAGGAATTTTCAAAATTATTAGGAACCCATAGGATTCGAACAACAGCGTATCACCCACAATCAAACGGAATGGTGGAAAGGCTACACAAACAGTTAAAAGCATCTCTTAGAGCTAAAATGTCTAATCCGAATTGGTTGTTGCACATCCCAGCTATATTACTAGGTTTAAGAACAACAGTTAAGGAGGATCTTAATTGTAGTCCGGCTGAATTAGTTTATGGTCAAACACTACGTATCCCCGGAGAATTCGTTGTGAGGGATCCACACCAAGTATCAGATCCAACAGACCTAGTAGAACAATTACGAGATCACATGAGGAACATCGTTCCAACAGATTCTCGGGATCAAAGAAGAAATTTCTATGTTCCAAAAGATTTAGAAGATTGCGAATTCGTGTTTTTGAGGACAGATAGAGGTAGGGGATCCTTGCAGGATCCTTATGAAGGTCCTTTTAAAGTTAAAAAAGTTTTCACGATTGACGTCAACGGAAAAATAATGGTAGTATCAATTGATAGATTAAAACCCGCCTTTATTGAAAAAAAGGAAGACACTGAAAAACCAGTAACTAGAAGTTCAAAGAAAAAAGTTTCATTTCGGTTATAAAATTAAAAAAAATTTTTTTCGTTTTATTTGAGTAATTAAATATTAAAATAAAGTATGATAGTACATTCATGGACGCTCGCGCTGAAGGGGGAGTTATGTAGCAGTCGCTACTTGTATATACGTTTTTCGTTGTAATAAGTTTTATTCAAGTATCCACTCAGTTTCTGTTCTAATAATTTTAAGTACAGTGTTTTTGGTTACGTCACAATTTGGATTCTCACTACTACTATGAAATACACTTGGGGAATTTGGATTGTCATATCACGTATGTATACACTGTACACAGAATCAATTTTAAAAACATAGCCACACAAATATTGTGATATTAAAAATTATTTTGAATATTTGTGAGAGTATTAGTTAGGAGCTTATTCAAAAAGGAAGTCTCCTATAATAAGTTATCTAATTAAAACCGTTATGTAATTTTTTACATAATAAAAAATATAAAAATCTTAAACTATTAAATATAATAATAAATAAATATTAAATAAATATATTAAATAAAAGAATAACATTAAAATAAAATATGTGCAGTAAAAGTTTTTATTGGCAATATATATATATATATATATATATATATATATATATATATATATATATATATATATATATATATATATATATATATATATATATATATAGCCAGTAATCGCCATAATCGGTGTGCAGTAATTCACTGCTAATTTCTACGACTGTAAGATACGCGAACACAAACTTAATAGCAGACAAATTCTGGCCTTCCACAAAATGGTATGCGCATGAATTTACTGCTATTTATCTATTCTACGTAAGACAAAAACCGGGGATCGTAAATAACTGTTATATTTGTATTTTTGACTTAAAAAATCAAATAGTAAATGTTGTCTGATCTGCATAAAATTTATACTGGATACTCAGAGTAGCGAGTTCTACGCGGTGGTGGGGTTACTTTTAAATTGTAGACTTTTATTATAAAAGTCAAGTTTAATAGTTAAAATTAATTTAAATTTTTTTAAATAAACAATAACAGTTATATTTAACTAAAAAAGTTTTAGGTCATTAAAAACTCTTATTTTTGTTTTTTCTTTTTAAAGTCTTCCAAAACTCTTATGGGAAGACTTTTATTTTTAAAATCAAAAATAACTGTTAAAAAAGACTGTCTTGCATAAAAGTCTTTCTAAGATTTTTATTTTTCCAGTTTTTTCTATAAAAGTCTTTGAAGACTTTTATTTTTAAAATATAAAAATAAAAGTCTTTTGCTGAAAACAGATAAATAGTCCATTCAAACCGTTAAGAAAATCGAACCCTAAAGGTTTTTGGGGTCGCTGATTACGAAAATCGGGGTCCTGCGGTCCTAAAACATGGGCGTCACCCTTAAAAATGCAAAAAACACCCCTTTTTAGGGGTTTTTCGCGATTATTTCGATAGTAATGAAAACTAATGCAATGAAATACACTTTTTTTAATATTTATTTGCGAAGGTGGTTGATTTGTACTAAATCAACGCGAACTTTATGATAAGGGGTGATCCTAAAGGGTTGAAACCACCCCTAAATCGGCTACAAATAGAAACTAGTTGGGATGTGGGTTCGACCCTTTCGGTCCACACGATCAACTCAAGGGGGTGAAATAGGGTCAACTCAAAACCGCTGGAGCTATAAGGCTGAAATTTTGACAGTGCATCCCTATAATGACGTAGACATCCACTTAGAAGCGATTTTTGAAATTCATCCCCTAAGGGGCTCAAATGGGGTTTATCCAAACCGTTGGAGCTACAGGGCCGAAATTTTGACAGTGCAGCCCTATAATGGCGTGGACATCCACTATAAAGCGATTTTTCGAAATTCATCCCCTAAGGGGGTGAAATAGGGTTTATCCAAACCGCTGGAACTATAGGGTTGAAATTTTGACAGTGCATCCCTATAATGATGTGGACATCCACTAAGAAGCGATTTTTCGAAATTCTTCCCCTAAGGGGGTGAAATGGGGTTTCTCCAAACCGTTAAAGCTATAGGGCTGAA